>WURT03079156.1:0-11148 GCA_009936505.3 Holothuria glaberrima | reverse complement strand
TTCTCATATTTTATATTAAAACTCTATCAAATTTGGATTAAAAAAATTAAATCAAACGGGATATATCCCTAATACCTTGTTTCCTAACTTCAATATTTTGAATCGAAAGAATTAAGGTTACACAATACAATTCGATCTATCTAACGGCCTGTTACGGCCCTACTCTGAGTACACCACCCCTTGTACATGACCCTGACTGAGAGTGTAAGTTTTGAAACCAGCAAAACTAACAGTGTAATGCAATGACGGTCATTCCCAGCTTGAGGGCAAACTGAGTGTTGGTTATTGGCTTACCGGACCTCTCTTCATTGACCCAGTTGAAAAATTTTGTCCCCAATAAGTAGTCAATTATCAAACAAATCACATCTTTCCGGAGATAGAGCTGTTACCAGTGTGCCCGAAAACAGAGTGTCAATTCTGCCCGAATTTAGGACTGCGGGCCTTCCTCCCATCCCAACCCTTCCCGTATGCCTCTGATGCTGGTTGATTAGATTATCCACTTATTTTATCTATGATAATGGAACGTCAACTTTCTTTGAAAACAAAATTGCTTTAAAATGTATATCAATAAAATTTATTTTGTGAATGCAAATTTACAGTAACCTTTCTATTTTCATGAAGTACTTGATGAAAATGCATTTTCCTAGGAGTAAATATTGTGAATCATACCAACTTGTCACACGGTATCATTGCTATAATAACACAATATCAAAACATTATGTAGTCTGTCCGCCATAATTTTTCTCCTATACTGTATCTGATGTGTGAAACACTTTTTGCAGTTATCCTTCCTTACGATATACCGCGGTTTCTACTTCGCCCGTTAAGTATGATTTAGTATATATTCTATTGTTTGACATATCGTTCACTGATTTCCAATTCAACAGGAAAGCTATTAAAAAGTTCCGATAAAATAAAAGATGTACACCAATTAATGCACAGGGTAAACCGATACAAATGCATTTTTCATTCAACAAAATGATGACCTTACATCTGGAACAGTGGCTCTGGAAATACATATACATAAGAAGTCGTAAGAACATTTCACCGGGACAAAGTTAGTAGGGCTGATGGGCTGGTACTGAGCCCCTCCTCTTGAAAGAAATGAGCTTTGGCAGAAAACTAAATGCATATACTCAGCTTCATTGTGTTTGGTGGGGTCATATTGGCACTTTTTCAAATACATGAAATCGTTCTTTTTATCTGGTACGGTAATTAACGCTAAAAAGTTGTTCAAAAATAGTAGTTCTAGAATACTGGCACACACATGAAGAAAATGTTTCATTTAAGTTATTAGATAGACAAGAAATTGCAAATACGCCTCTTAGCAGAAAGAAAGGACTATAGTACTATAAAACTAATTTTCTGCAAGTATTGATGGATCAAATAAAACAGTTTGTAAGTCACCGATGACTGATACGGTGAAGCTGCATCACAGAATGCCTTTCTGTTCATTCAACAAAAAATCAACGAGAAATACCTCATTCCTGTGATGTAATCCTTTAACCTTATTATACGAACGATAGCAACCTCGTTGGAGATTTATCAAGTATCAAAACCATTCATCACGCATTACTGGAAAAACTGGTCCTTTCATGATCTCCCCTAAACTTGCTGTTTCACCGTATTGTTGGTTTCTGTTCTTCGCATGGCCAGTTCATTAGGTGTGTCTAATGGTCTACACGAGTAGTTAACTAATCACGTTTGCGATCCTGTATAGAGAAATGGAACAAATGTCTTGTTCCTATCTCCTTATGACCAAACGAGGGCACAATTTCCCAAATCAGACGGATCATCAAAACTTTTATTCTCTTAAATCCTGAACATACGTCACGGATCTTTCGAAAGACGAAAACTGCGTTTGTGAGCAACTTGCCTTAATTATCGTCAGCTTGAAGCAGCCGAGATCGATCTCCCGAGAATTAACAAAAATTTCTAGTCACTATTTCGCCCATATATCAGCGTTTTCCCTAGCATAGTCTTTAGGATGCATAAATGTGTTCACCCAATCTTTGGATCCACACTTAGCGCAACTCCCGAACCATCTTGTACCGAAATAATCGATTTTTTTCTGATCTTTCGGGTTAGTTCTTAGATACTTATCTAAAATGGCGCACATTGTGTCATTGTTTAATGGTCTCACGTATTGTTCCTCTTGACCATACGATATAAGTTTACCCATGTTCCTCCATTTGTGGTATTCTAGGTATCTTTCGTTATCTGAGTTAAGTCCTATCAGATATACAGCTAGCTCAGTTATGGTATCAAACTTGTCCACGTGAATGAAGGAATTTGGTGGAGCGTATTTTATGTAATGTTCGTAAGGGGCGCCAAGGACAACCGGCACCAACCCCATTTCTAAAGCTCTCCAAAACTTTTCGGTTAGATATTCGTCACAACAACTGTTTTCTAAGCTTAAATAAAATTTGTACTTTCCTAAATAATCTAGAATAATTTGGTCGTTGTTCCAAGGAACTAACTCATCGCCACACTTGCCATATGTATCTAAGTGAATGATTCTCTTAAACTCATTTACAAACTTCATCCGGTTCCACTGTAGTGTTTCGCAATGACTTCCCATCCAAGCAACTAGGTGGGTCTTATTCACTAAATACTTCTTCAAGTCAATCTCTTGTGGTTTTACGGCCCCATATGCCTCATAGGAGCCATATGGATGAACGAAATCGGCGTCACTCTTGTATGCATCGAACCAATCAAAAGTAGTATTGGCGTACTTCAGTGGTGGTTCTACACCAGGTACGTAAAGAGGACTCTCTTCTGTAATCATCACCCAACGTTGTCCCTCACTCCTGTTTCCGTGAGCCCAGTCCCACATTACAGGGGTCATCCATTCGTACACGTTGGTGAATAGCACAACGTCGTAAGCTGATATATCCCTCGCTTCCCTCGTAAAATTAACTAAGACGGAATAATTGTTTTCAGGACAACGGACAATTCTTGGGAAGGTTATGAGATACTTGTAATGGGCGAACTCTGTATAGTTACAGAAAATAAGCCAGTGTTCTCTCATGCCGTAAAATACAACTGATAACGCGTAACTGGCGGACGACGCGCTTCCTAAGTCCATGCTCAACCCATACGAAAAAATTCGAGAAGTCCTTACAACCGCTATCTCCTTGAGTCTAGACGTCGATGGAACATAGAGATGGGCGTTGAAAACGTATAACACTATCAATAAATTACCAACTACGGACATTCTCGTTAAGAGTTGTCTTTTAGTAAACCTCCACTTCCCGATATTCATTTTGGCTGCAGAATTTTGAAACCGAGGTATCTGTGTTTGGTGCGTGTTCACTCTGACACTACTTACGGCTGAATCCAACAATCCGCTAAATACGCTTGAAGCCTGTATATGCTTTTGTATATATACGTATATGATTATATGTTTATTGTTCCAGTCGGGTGAGTATAGTAGATCTCACTCTTTCAACTGAGTGAGTCCACGACCCTAATCGGAAAACAGTACATAGCTTACATTTCCTTTGGTTTTATCAAAGAATAACACAGTCAATAGACGCACCGACGTTGAACAGTGTCTGTTGTACTGGTCCCTGCAGATTATGGGCTTGCTCAGTTGCCCGTGCAGGTTTATGGTGACCAGTCATTCATGATAGCTTTGTCTCAGCTCGAAGATGAATTAAAACTACAGTGATGATTGTTTCCTGAAAGGGTACGGTATACAGTGAGACCTGTTTGAAATATTGAAGAATTACACAAGAACTATAGACCGCAACTGGTGCAAACTTCAACTACGACAACGTTGGTCAAGGCTTAAGCCCCCGAATAAAAAATGTGATGAGTCAAAAGAATGCCCCCCCCTTAAAATATATCAAGGACAAAACCCCTAATTATTTCCTCCCTATGTAAAAACTGTCATCATATTGCATCTAGCAGCCTCAAATAATCGACCATTTCCCACAGAGTATGGGAAGTCCCTCCCCTTAGGCCTCACCACCAGAACTGTGGCGGTCTGAAACCGTTCTTCGGCGCGACCCTCTCCCTCACTCAGCTGAGACAGCTTCCTGCCCCATGGGTGCCAAACTGTCAACGATATTTTTGTTCGTAAGACAACTGAGATCTTTTAATTTCTTTTTTGTTCCTGTTAGAAGTAAACCCTTCCACCTCGAAACGGTACATTTCCGATTCAAAATCCCCCAACCTCCCCCCCCCCAAAAAAAGAAACATCGTTCTTCGTTACATCGATTATTCCTGGACAATCTCTGGGCGTAAACAACACGTGAACGACTGTGCAAGATTTCTGGAGCAAATGTCAATCCCTACAAAAAGGGATTTTGTGGCCAAAAAATAAGAAAAATAAGCTCTAGCGACTCAAAATAACCATCGATCAACACAAATTTTAAAAAGATAAATTTCCACGATGAACAATTCCACATCTTCTGCAAATTCAGATCCGTATTTTTACAAAGAAAGAGCAAACGCAATCGAAAGGCAAAAATTTCTGAACGCTTCGCCAAAACTGCTGTTGTGATCGTACTACGTCGACTTTTCTTCTAGTCGAAGTAAAAAAAAAAAAGAATTGAACAAAAGTGAAAAAAAAAGAACTGAACAAGAGTCAAAAAGTTGGTGCAAACTTAGACTATGACGAGGGTGGCCAGGTACTTAGCTACGTAGCAAGCTCTATGGTATACTACATTCCTTGTTCAATAAAATTGCTTTGTTTTAAGAAAAATGGCTTTTCAGTTGCCGTTTTGACTCTGTAAAATTACGCGTTCACTGATTGCGCAATCATATAACAAGCATATGTTTGTTTCCATGTCTCGCCTTCGTTAGTAAACAAAAGACTCTTTGGATAAGAGACATGCAGAGGTGATACCGTAAGTTGTAAGATTGTTGAAAGGGGTTTCCTTCATTACTTGTAAAGTTGGCGTATGCGATATTCATTTTTAGGTAGCTAATAAAGACTCTATCAGATGAAACAAAAAAATGTGCACCATTATCTACTTTGCAAGATGTCATGACTTTAGGATGCAATTCCCCTTGAGTGTGCTTTTTACGTTCGGCGAAGATTCAAGATCTCTAACAACAACAGAAGTAAACTTCCAGGAAGCTCCATTTCTTCAACTATAAGGCAAGGCTTTCAAATAGGGTTAGAAATTTACACATTTAATATGAAAATCCAAGATATTTAAGAAAGTAAATAAATTTAGCTACAAATACTATTAATATTTCCATTTTATTGAGGCAATTACATTTCGATCAATGCCATTCTACTTGTTGGAAGAGCATTTAGCATTCAAAACAGGACACTCCTTACGATATAAGTAGTAAAAATGTTCTCAGACATGTCATTAAAAGCAGTACGCGATGCACCTACATCGTCTTCGGCTTAACTTTAACCTACAGCGGGTCTACCGTTTCATGTCTAACGCATAACATCACACTGTAGCTGTTAAAAACGGCAAATCAAGTTTGTAGTCATTGGCGCCTTTGAAATTTATGCAACATTCGATAGCCCTTTAAATCATTGGTATAACATGCATCGTTGGCTTTTATCACAGGACAACAATATATGGAGCAGTGATAACTACTGATCCTTATCGGTAGTAGGTGCTAACTTTGAGATCCGCTTGAAAGTTATTTCCGACTTTGCAATCCGATGGGCCCCCAAGTTTTGTAAGGTCGGCAAGAGCTGCTCCGTAGATTTCCCTTTCGAGAAACCACGAATAATCAGATAATGTTGGTTATCCGAGTACCGCTTTAGCAACATCAACCGAAGTTAATCAGTACTTTTTAGTTTGTAAAAACCTCTTCCTATTTTGTTCGATACACCAATCAGTACTTCATACAGGCCCATTTGAAAAGTTTTTCGCCCCTAGAAAGCTTCAAGTTGCTATTGACTTTATACATTTTTACTCATTTGGCTCCCTGAAAAAGTTTTCGCCCTCCTGGAAGCAATTTTGTCCCCTTCAGTACCTTGTCTGGCTACGGGCCTGACTCCATATAATGTACGTCCTGATTGCTTGTCCCTTGGTATTTGAAAACCGTCATTATATCTTTCGTTCAAAAATATTCGCTTTGAGTTCAAGTCGTTACTTGCCTTTAAGCTACGCAATTACACGTAGTAGGCATGTTAACAATAGTCTGAAATGGGTCTATGGAGCCAAGAGGTAAACACGAACAGGCTTAACAACGTACAACAGAGATGTCATTAAAAATACAGAACAAGGTAAAGAAACTAATTATGCCTTCCTGACTCTGACACAAAAATAAAGAAATGATAATTGAACTAATCCAACAATGGTTCAAACTTCTACTTGGGTGGATCCAGGATTTCAAACACGAAAGGGAGGGGGCTTACTCCATAGGGGCAAATTTCGCACCTATGCGAGCCAATTGTACGAGGCCTCGAAAGAAGGTGGTGGGTGGTCTAAGGAAAGAAAACTTGAAAATTATGAACTTGAATGGTATTTCTGCGGGGCATCTGGCAATTAAAATAAGCACTACATAACAAGCTTTGGTACCCGGTCTAAAAAGGTGGTGTCGAAAAGGGGGACTACAGCCGGGAAAGCTCGGCCCCTTCTGGCTCTGCGTCTCAGCGTAAGGTGCAGGTTTGGTATGTTAAACATATTGGAAGGTGACTGAATAACATCTGGACAATTTTAGCTTGGTGACATTCGCGGACGACCGTTCGAGACGAGACAATATATTCTCACCACAGAAATGTTCGCTTGGAGAATTCACCCCCAGTTTATAGGCCCACATGCGAAAACACTACCTGTCAACAGCCATTTACTGCCCATCAATTTCATTATAAGCGTACGAGGAGGCTGGGCAGGGGGGATGTGCCCTCCCAATTCGGGCAACTTGATCCATTCGGGCAAATGTGACAGCCAAGAAAATAAATTATGCACTTTTATTCGGGCAACTTGGTCCAAGTTCTAAATTCGGGCAAAATTTTCCCTGCCCCAAAAATATTGACCCCCATACGTCTATGAATGTCATCTCATTCGAGCTGATTTCTTAACAAGAAAAGGGTTGACCTTTGTGTAGTGATTTTTCAGGAAGTAGTCCAGAACCAGTGGGTTTATTAAAAATGTGTATCTTTCGTTTATAATTCTTGATTCGATTGCATAAATTATATCCTGAACGAACAATTACATGCAAATGTCGTAAAAATCCTCTCAATATTTTAGTTGATAGAGCATTTAAGTTCAAGCAAAGTCAATATTCGAAAGGAAATTGAATCGCAACCGGCCGGAGCAACAAAATGCTCTTACTTCATTGTCGACTATTGTCATTGCCTACGTAGCATGCTGTATGGCATATTCCTTATCAGTCATATGTTTGGGATGCCCCAAGGAGATGAGCAAACAGAGACCGCTCCGCGAGGTACATGGTTCGGATTACCCTGTTCAAGCACAAACGAAATTGCAAACAATGCATAGCTTTGTGTAAGCTTTGCCTTTTTGTTAGTTTCCCGAGAGGTAAAACTTAGGAGCCGCATTTGCCGACCTTGCAAAAACTTGAGAGGGACTAGGAATCGTAAAGTCGGAAATGACTACCGTTACACGCGAATTACAATGCACGCAACTACTGTCAGTACACTGATGAGTAGTAAACACAGCTCCAGTCATCGTTGCCTGTGATAAGAGCCAACGACGTAGTTGTATAATAACCTTCTCAGCATGTGTCGAATGCACCTTTTTGGGTTGGACGAACCCATTCTAAGAGATGGAGCCAATGCTACTAACAAGATTTAAAAGCAACTGAGATTAGTTAATTTCTTATTTTTTGTTCCAATCAGGAGTAAATCCTCCCAACGCCGAACGTTCAATTTTCAGTTCAAAACTGCTCCCTAAAAACATCATTTCTCGTGATATCGATTATTCCTGAACAAGTTATGAGCATGGACAACTCATGAACTGGTGTGCAAACTTTCGGGCACAAATATCAAGATCCCTAGTAGTCCAGTCAAACTAGCAAAACACCCACCACTAATTGCAACAGAAACACTACCTGGTGGACTTTGCTGCTCTGATATATCTTAATAACATATTAAAAGTAGAGAAAAATGTTTGGAGTGGAACAAACTTTTTGGGAAAAAGGAGGAAAAATCATCAGCATATCAGCCTAACACATTGAGTCAACGAGCAAATAAGCTGAGGCTAGAAAACAATTTTTTGCAAGAATGTTTCAATAGTAAATAATAAATCAAAGAATATCTTCATAGACATAGGAGACGTGGGGAGGGGAAGGGATCACCCCACACCTGCTGATGGGGCGGGGGAACATTGTGACCCTTTCTCTAAATGTCCGCTCAATTTCCTCTGAATGTTGTAAATCGATTGGTTATACCCATCTGAGACACCCTCAACCGTCAAACAGATCAATACAGGAATTCTCCCAACCCTAATACCCTCCGAGTGGCACTGTTCTCGTGCCTGTCAGGACCCTCTCCCCCACCTTCCCCTTGTCCACCTTTTCCCCCTCTACTACTTGGGAAGAGACAGCATCATAGGTTTATCCTAGTAATTAGTGACAATATATAGACCATGGGCCAGAGGCACCTCATGGGCACCCCTCCCACAACTCTCCGACCCAATACTTCTTGGAAATTTCCTTAGGGTCCCCTGAATTTGAAATCAAGTGATAAAGTAAAAATATTGGGTCTCATTCATTCAAAATGGCTGCCAAAAACAAAATGGCGGCAAAATTATGACTATTTTGTATTAAAAAAATAAAAAACAAAATATTCTTAAAAAATATTTTGAGCCATCAACTCTTCAAACTTTGTCATATTTTATGACAAAAATTCCAAAATTAATTTTTGGGACTGAACTGGCGAGGTTCAGGTTGACCAAGATGGCAGAAAAACAAAATGGCCGCCAATACAACGACCATAATGTATAAAAATAATATGAGAAATAATCAGCAAAATTACTTTTGACACAGCTGCCCTCAATATCTAGCCATATTCCATGACAAATAATCCAAAATGATTTTTTTAAATACTTCTTTTGGATCCAGGTCAACCATTATGGCGGAAAAAGCAAAATGGCCGCCAATGCAATAATTATGTCAATAGATTATAATAGTAGGAAAAATAATCCTTAAAAACACTTCTGACACAGATAAACCTAATCTATGCTCATATTCTATTGTAAATATCCTAAAACTATTTTTCTGGACATTTTTTGCAGGATCCGGGTCAACCAAGACGGCGGAAATAGCAAAATGGTTGCTAATGGTAGAATTTCAATAAATTAAAATAATAGGGAAAATAATCCGTAAAATATTTCAAAACATATAAACCTGCAGTCTGTCCATATTCTGTTAAAAATATTCAGAAATTAACATTTTCTGGACATTTTTGCGTAATTCAGGTCAACCAAGATGGCGGAAATAGCAAAATGGCCACCCTTATAATTATTATATGAAAATTATACGGGTGTCCGTTTCGCTATTTCCGCCATATTTGCGTGACACGTTACACATCCTCTCCAAATTTCAGATCCGTAGCTTACAAAACAGCCAAGAAAACGCAATTCAAAGACAAAATCTCTGAACGCCTCGCCGAAAACTACTGTGGCGATCGCATTACTTCGACTAGAACTTTTCTAGTCGAAGTAAAAACCATCCAAATGCAACCAATAAGCAATTCGATTTCATAGACCTACAATAGTTGCTATAGTACACGCCGAGAGGAGTCATTTCATACAACGCAGTGAGAAGCTTACGGTAGTATTGTACCGATATTTACATGTAGCCGATATATAACACATACCGATATTCCTGTTATCATACTAACCGAAACCTATCGATATTTGAGACACGAGCGTACTGTACACTGTAGGCTATCGTGTACCACCACTACAGCGCTACCACTGTCATTTTCATGAGGTGAAATACAGGGACTTATAATCAAACACACTAAAATAAGGACACGTTTTTATGAAGTAGCAGGGACCGCGGGGGGGGGGGGGGCTACGGGGGCTTTAGCCCCGCACTTTTTCTGCCGTGGGCATTTTGGGCCGCCTGAAAAGGCTTTTATTTTATTGAACATATTGGACCGCTTCGATGATTAGCCCCCCCTCCCACTTCAAAATTGGCTCCACGGCCCATTAGTAGGCCTATAGGACGAGAAGTATAAGTTAGGTTGTGAGGTATAGGCACTGTAGGTAAATTTCACAAATACGTATAGAATAAAAAAATGGACAATATCGGTCGATACCGATAATCGGTCCAAAACTTCTCAACAGCTCTTTGGCTAGGACATAGACTGAAGCTACTACGATAGCCCCATGGCCAAACTGAACACCCGTACAGTGGTTGGTAGCCACATTCGGCCTATTTGTGGGATGCATATCGACAAATCAATCACTGAGTTTAAGAGTGGACATAATACAAAGGAAATGTACAAACTATGAACTTGCACTCGGCCTGCAACATAGTTTGATGGGCTGTATGAGGTCAGTATTTCAATAAATGTAAAGATAATCTTAATTTTTATTTGCCTTTTCTTGCTCAATTCTTTTGCTTCCTTTTACGTTTCTTAGTGTATTATCTTTGTTTCATAGTTTTCAGAGTTGACCGAGTAATACTTTTTGAGTAGTTAAGTAACACGAATCATTATACAGGAAACTTTTTTCTGCCAAAATAAGAATCTCTCCCTTTCAAGGCTGGTACAGTAACTTTCCCATTTATTTCTATTGGCTACCGTCTGAGTGTAAATAACCATATAAACTAGTTCGGGAGATCCCCGTTGGGAGAATCCAGCTTCCCCGATAGGGCGAAAAATTGGTCACGGGCGCCACCATTTTTTCTATTTTACCCACAGTCCCTGGCGCTCTGTGCATGGGCGGCGATCCCGGGAGGACAGGGGGACATATCCCCCAATATTCAAGAAATCACCCATTGATTTTGATTTTTCACACAGTAATTTATTTGAAATGGGGTCATGCCTCCCCCCTTCCCATGTTAAGAACACAAATGCACCGACACCGAGCTAAGTAAACACATGTGGACGCTACGTGAAAGTAACATCGATTTCGAACTAAATTGGAAAATTCTCGAGCAAGCTAACTCTTATTCAAATACATCAAAACGCTGCCAATTGTGTCTATGGGAAAAGTTCTTCATAATAACAGAAAGAAAAAGCCCAATTCT
>WURT03079155.1:0-49379 GCA_009936505.3 Holothuria glaberrima | reverse complement strand
CGGAGAGGTAGCTTTTCAATTTGAACAGAACCGTATTGGAGGAAGTTGCAACATTTGAGTAAACTTACGGATGTGAACAATGCGGTGCCGTGATGAAATTGTTGTACCAAAGGTGAGGTGCCAATTTTTAAGAGCGTTTATATGCTAACTGGTGCAGTGTAGGGCAACTTTTGAAGTGAGTTGCTGTTCAAGAGGGCCAGAGAGGAACTGTCAATTCGCAAGAGGATCGTCCTATCTCTCAACCCCCTCTATTTCGGAATTGCAGTTGCACATCCGTGCGAAATGTGGAGGTGGGGGCGGGGGTGGTGTAAACCCTTGAGGCAAAATTTAATCTGCTAAAATATTGAGATCAATGGAAACATCCCCCCCAGAACGGTGAGGAACATACATTCCCCACCCCACTGGATTTGGTGGAATGAAAACTTAAACCATGGAACAAGGCCGACTTCAACATAAAATTGACCTTATAACATCGTCAGCATTATACTTTTGAGGAGTAGGTGGGGTAGGGTAGGAGAGGGGTGAGTTTTAAATTGAGGGGGGGGGGACGTTACATGGAGAATTAATGAATTATCAGATGCTCAGGTGGTAACTGGTATAGCATAACGTTGCAAATTCGCCCGCAAAATTATATCAAAGAGTTGACATGGAACTCTCTATGTGAAGGGGAGTCTTCCGATCCCTCAGGTTACCGGCTTGGAGGGGGACTTAAGCCACAAGCAAAAGTTTGATTGTAAACGGGTATACAGAAGAAAAAGAAGTGGGAGGATGAGGGAGGGTCCTAATACTGAGTAATTTTACTGCCAAATAAATGCGACATTTACATTCCTTAAAATGGGGGAAACGGTTGGTTCATAACTAAGGGGGCAGGTATGGTGCACCCTTGAAAAATTCTTCCCCATGAAGTTTTAAATAAGCACTGCCTTAATACATTTTAACACATTTCACCTTCCCTGAAAAGTATATCTCTATCGCTGGAAGCTTTCTCGTCCTGCCTCTCAATACCTCCTCTGGCTACGGGCCTAAGTAAACAGGTAAAGGCTGATGCACTTTTTGGAATTGTTTTCAGACCCATCTGCTCAGAAAACTGCCCTCCATCCCCCTGATCTACAGAATATTTCAATCTTTAAACATATAATGACGGAACACCGAGAGTTAACAATGCCACAACATACTTGGTTTACTTTCATAATGTTTAAGGTGTACAGACTATACTTCTTCCGTTAAATACAATACTGAGCAAATAAACATCGGCCACGTTAATGATCATACGGGGGAAGTTTACGCAGTGTTTCATTTCATTTCAGACGTAACCGTCTAGGGTCTTAGTTCAGTTGGTCAAAGTTTATCGCTCATGATTCTACAACGCCTCAAAGGTCTGGTGACATAAAACCACAAAGAGATGTCTTTAGGAAACAGTTATGGAATAAAATATCCTAATGTAAGATATGTTGGAATTATGTCAATATCTTTTAGCATGATTCTCAAGACGTGTCTCTTCAAAGAATGACGGTTTCTGAAATAACTTAATTCCTATGCTAAAATAATGGCGTGGAGTGTTGTACTGTGCCAGTAGTCCTATTACAGCTGTTAACCCTGCATGGTCAATTACGGTATCTCTTAATTAGTGGACAGCTCGTTTACAATTCGGTGAGTGATATTGGTATGGTTTGAAATGGACAACATTCGTTTTCAAAGTGGAACCCTCATTGCATATTCTTTTTGTATTCGAAGTGAAGTTTGATAAATTAAACGATAACAGAATAAATAATGTGCGTCTCCTTTAACGTTACAAATTTCATATATTAGCATATATTAGCCGATTTTATTCATGAGGGAGTTGAAAACAGTTTTCATGACTTCATTATCCATTATCTAGCTTTGATATCATGGTTAACATTTGATGGGTTTTGATGGATTTCTTATGTTAAATCTCCAACTGCATCCTTTGTATACCATCAGACTCTTACATTAATTGATGCAAATTAAGTCTAAGCTCCCCTTGAACCTGAAAAGGTTTGGTATTTTGTAAGAAAAGTTTGATGTTTTTCACAGAGGGAACAAATAAGGCATTTTCGTTCTTGAAAAGTGAGGGCAGAGGCATACTTTAGCCCCCCAAAATTTGGAGTGGAGTCGAAACTTCTACATTCCCCTTCCCAGAGGCGTCGGAATCGCTCCGGCAGGTACGGCATCTCCCGTGCCAGCAAATAGTAAAAAAAATATTGATAATAAAAAATGGAAAAATGAAGATTAAAAAAAAAAACAAAAAAAAAATAAAAACAATGTAGTGAGTTACTTCAAAAGTTGACAAATATAGCACCAGAATGCATCTAAGGACACGTAATAATTAAAATATTTCTCAAAGGGGAAGGGCACACCCCCTCCCCTTAGACCCTTCGCCGTGCTTTAGTTTCGGCCGTACCATTTTACAGATCGTTCCGACGCCTGTCCGTTCCCCAGTTTATAATGTCAGTCAGCAGCAGAGTTGCACAGGCTTTTTGTAGTGATGAAGCGGGAAATTAAAATTGGCAAATTCGATATAGATACATATGGTAGTAACTGTGCAAAGCTCATTACATCAAGAACAATAACACACAGAAAACAAATGTTATAAAAACTACATAAAAAGTATTTGGTGCACTGTAACTCAGTGACATCACCGTAAACTTGCAACAAGTTCGACGACTGTCACAAATGGCAGTCAACGTCAGTGGCGTACGCAGGACTTCTCACAAGGGGGGGGGGATGCAGTATGTTGTGTGATCGCCGGCCTGGGGAGGGGTCTAAGGGGAGGGGTGTCCCCCTCTTCTTTGAAAATTTTTTGAAAAATTAGGTGTCCGTAGGTGCAATCTGGTGCCACATATGCTTCCTTTTGAAGTAAAATTTGTGTTACAAAATTAACGTAGTTTTAGGAACTAAAAGAAAAAGGGCATCAATGATCGCCGGCCTGGGGGAGGGGTTTAAGGAGATGAGGTGTCCCCTCCCTTTTGAAAATTTTTGAAAAATTAGGTGTCCTTAGATGCAATCTGGTGCAACATATGCTACCTTTTGCAGTAAAATTTGTGTGTCAAAATTTGCGTATTTTTAGGAACTAAAAAAATACCATCAGTGAGGGAGCCATAGGGAGACAACCCCCCTTTGAAAATTTTTGAAAAATTTGGTGTCCTTACATGCAATCTGGTGCCACATATGCTACCTTTTGAAGTAAAATTTGTGTTAAAAAATTAGTAACGTATTTTTAAGATCTAAAAAATAATTGGCATCCGTGACAATAGCCTCCCCCCTACGTACGCCACTGGTTAACGTGTTTCAACAAAGAATCGATTGAATTTCGGAACTGAAACAAAGATGCATATGGTGATGCTCTTTTCTTTAACTGAAACTTGTATGTTAAAGGGAACCACCACCCTGTAAGAAAAGCTGTCGATCTCAAATATTCAAGCATTTATTGCAGTGGCGCCGCCAAGATTTGTGGATAGGGACGGGGGGGCACAACAGAAAATGATGTTGAAGTCCCACCCCACATATCCCTCAAAGTCAGTATAGATTGTACATATATTTACCTGCCATGGGTGGCACCTATCGTTCCTTTGTCTCCTTGTGCAAGCGTCGTCGCCTGGTGGAGGGGTGTAAGGGGAGGGTAATTTGTTCGTATTAAGGTAGATTTGATCCAAAATTGTGCCAATCTTTGCAAATTTTTGAACAAATGTTATTGTATGTGCTACTCGTGATATGATATTTCTCTAAGATCCTCCATTGACGCTGGGTCCCTACATAGGTTTGTGATGTACCTCTTTCTTTATGAAGAGCGTATTAGTCTGAATATTAGTAACCTATGGTCATGAGATTACGAATCGTGACGAATGAGCGCCAAGTGAGCCGAAAGTTTGCATTAAAATTCATTTCCATGACAAAAATCCCAACTAGTATGCACAGGGAGACTTTCTATTCCCTACTAAAATTTATATACCAATTAGACGGAGAGTCTCTTGCCTGATAATTCATAAAAGCTTTCAATTTCTTACTTATGTGTCTTGTTGTCTATATTCACATTGTCTAAACTTGTCTCGTTGTATGAATTCATTTTTTTTTGTATAAACCCACGTTGTCTAAATTTATGTTGTTGTCTAAACTTTCGATGTCGTTGTCTAGTCTTACTTTGTCTTAATTTTTGTTGTCAATTCTTACGTTGTCTAAGCTGATGTTGTTGTCTAAACCAGGGGTCTCCAAACTTGTTTGCTTGGTGGCCCCAACTTTCTACTTCGGAATATTGGTAGCCATCAAATTGACGGGTCGGTTATGCAGTGTTAATAAAACAAATACTGTTTTCACTGAGATTTTTTCTTTTCATTTTCAATCCACTCTCCTTTCCGCGACCCTATTTTCGCCACCCTCAAAAGGATCGCGACCCCTAGTTTGCCGACCCCTGGACTAAACTTAGGTTGACGTCTAAACATCACGTTGTCTAAACTTAGGTTTTTGTCTTGAAGTAGGGGCGCTGTTGAACAACACTTGAGATGAAGTAATTTATGAACTTGTGTCCGTGTGTTGTTTATTTGATTTTAATCGATTCACATGCGCGGTACCAACCACACACGTACACTGAGACTCGATCTGAGATTATCCTGAATGGTGCCCTATAACAAGTTACTACATACGTAAAACATGAACTAAGCTCACTCCTACCAGTATGCTCAAATCAAGGGAAACCCGGCACATTTGCTAGCTACATAAAACAGTACTAACGTAGGTATTGTAATTGATAAGCCGGAGAATATGAGCATGTTTTTTTTTATGAAAATTAAAAGCCACTCGGTCATGTATTTCAAAAAAGGCTCTTCATCCTGGAGACCATGGTTAACTTAAAAGTCCCTCTAAGTATTATTAAAAGTATTGTTAAAATAATGCTTGAGAAAACCCCTTCCCCTGGTTGCAACCATTTCCAACATTCAAGCTGTCTCCAGGTCCAAGTCCAGCAAAACCAGTGAAATTTACTCCGGGAAAATGGGCATGTTGCTGTGTTAACTTATCCAAGCTGGCGAGACAAGGAACGGGTGGAGGGGAGTGGGCCAAATGACTTTTTCAGGGGGAGAGATGTGATAAGCCAATGGCAACTTGAAATATTCTTAGGGGGTGAAATTTTTCTAGGAAGGCTTACCCCTCCCCACCTTCTTCCCTTGTTGGCTGCATGCTTGGACTTAGGCTCTCTTGCACAGACCCCCTAAAGATTTTAACATACTCAGGAAAGGGTGGCAAAATCTTATCAAAATTGTGTGTCATACTTGTGGCCCTACGTAGCCTCGGTGTATCAATAAACAAGGGAAACCACAACTTTGACAGTATTGTCATGATTTTCCTCCTCGACAAAAACAAATTATATGTTAGGGGAATTCCCATTCATACTGGTTGAGACGGTTGACATGGGAACTTGAACAGCTTTCCGGTTTCCATTTCAAGGAGGAGCTTTCACCCTTGGTATGAAATGCAACACGGCATGCAGTGTACAGTAGTTGTATGGGGGACAGTTCGATATTCATAAGGTTTTTTATTCATAAGGGTCGTTATTCATAACATGCTTAACGACGAAAATAAGGTTCATTATTCATAAGGTTCGTTATTCATAAAAATAAATGATAAAAAAGGTTCATTATCCATAAGGTTCGCTATTCATAATAAAAAAAAGGTTTGCTGTTCATAATCGAAAAGAGGGTTCAATATTCATTATCGAGACAAAAGGTTCATAATTCATACTAGAAAAAGGTTCAATATTCATGATTATAAAATGGGTTCTCTTCATAATCGAAAAAAAGGTTCGCTATTCATAATCGAAAAAAAGGCTCGCTATTCGTAATCGAAAAAAGGTTCTCTATTCATAATTGAAAAAAGGTTCGTTGTTCATACTCAAAAATAAGATTCACTGTTCATAACCGAAAAAGGGTTCGATATTTATAGCAACATATTCATAATTACAAAAACATTTTATTAATAACGAACCTTTTTTCCTATTATGAATAACGAACCTTTTTTCTATTATGAATAACGAACCTTAGGAACAATGAACCTTTGTGACGATTATGAATAACTACCCTTATAAGTAATGACCCTTATGACTAAAGAACCTTATGAACAATGAGCCTTATGGATAAAAAACCGTATGAATATCGGGTAGACCCCGTTGTATGTACTCGTACTCGTACATATCTTGGCGCGTAGTGTTTTCCCGGGACGAATGAGGGCATTATCATTCTTGTTACCTTAACCCTAACCGTAATTCTAATCTGAGCACCATTTCTCATTTTTCATGATTTCAAGGGAAATTTTCGAAAATCGACGCCATTCATCCTGGAAAAATTCGCTATCCGGGCTATCTATGGTTTGTTCTTCTGCACACAAGCAAGGGCGTGATCCATCTCCAAAAGTGGGGGGGGGGGACATTTCACTATTTGCGAATCGCTGTCCTGGGGGAGGGGCCTAAAGGGAGGGGTGTCCCTCCCCTTTTGAAAATTTTTGCTCAGGTAAGGTGGATTAGATGCAAAATGGTGCTGCATTTGATATAAGTTTAGACAATGCGAATTTAGACAACAACCTATAGTTTAGACAACAAAATATCCGTGCCCTTTTCGCGTTCCATAGTGAGACGGTCTTGATAATGATTACAACGATGGGGTGTTGCTAGGAGCTTGCGAAAACTTTGATGGTTTGCCAAGGATTTATGAAAATTTGATAGTTTCAGGACCACTTGAAACATCTTTATTAAAATATATCCATCATTCAAATGAAAACACACCTCACCCCAGCTCATTTAAAAAATGTTCGATTTTTTCAGAAATCGAGAGGGCACGTGTCCCATGTCCCCCGTGCCAGCATCACTGATTTATTGCATACCTATACATATACAAATTGGGAAGCGCTCTGCCGTCAGCTTTCCTTCTTAGATAGCTCGTAATTGTTAAAACTATTTACAAGGGTCCAGAGGTCGCATATGCAGTAAGTCAATGATAGAATAGTTGGTGTTGCGTGATCGCTTTCGTTCGAGAGGATAAGCTCAGCTGACACCACACTGAACCACTGCACCTCCGTGCCTGGCACAGAACCCCACTAAAGGAGTTGGACGTTTGCCGGTTCCCCTTTTGTACGAGCCCGTAGCCAGCTTCACATTTTTAGGGGGTGGGGGGGGCGCAGAAATATTTTTGGGGCATTGCCCCGAAATTCCCCCTCCCGTGGCTACGGGCCCGCTTTTGTGAAGATACTGTGTTTGTGTGGTTGGGGTGGTCCTGCAGTGAATAATAACCCATAATGCTTAGACTATGTCATGAGGTACAATTTTAAATCACATTGTATTTCAAACGGTCACCACGTTTTTGGAAAAAGATACCCGACATTTCCGTTGGTGGGAGGGGTCACACTGACAGACAAAATCACCGTCACTTCAGTGCCGTGGCTCCTTCTCATAGCTTCAAACTTGAATTTTCGTCTTTTCAAATTGCTGCGTTACCGTACTTTCTTGACCGATGTCAGAGATTTCGCTGGCTTTTTCCAGTTTTTCATACTCTTTTCTTCAGTACGTTCGCATGTAAGAAGAACAATCAGTTACGATTTTGCATCGGTAATTTTGCAGTTGCAGTGTACTTGAGTTATATGCTTGAGAGAAAACAACAACCTACGGTCTTTGACAAAGAGTATTCCTAATCATGAAGAACATTCCTACTGGATGCTGTGACCATAAAACAGCTTAGCTAGGTAATGTTGCTCCAGAATAGGTAGCATAATTTAATAATAAATATAGTTCTTTCAAGCTGGCTAAAGAGTTAAAAAGTCTCTTGTTTGGTTCATTCAAGAAACAGAATAACGCCCTCGCTCATGTTGGCCTTTGCGTGATTGTGGACTAGGATCATTGAGAATTTTGAAGTAGATCGGCTAGACAATAAATCATAAAGTTGAAAAATTCAGACCAATAAGTTTCTGTGTGGGTAAGCCATAAGTTTGGGCGTTTCCATTTAAATAATTATGGGCTTCTTATTGAGGAAAATTGGAAAAACGTGAAATTTTATTGAAAAATCCGCCCTCTTTAGAGCAAAAGCGAGAGGAGGATCGTCAAGAGATAGATCGTGATCGGGAATTACATATGTCATCGTACTCGTTAAGGTTCCCCGACGAAAATGGAAAATCTTTCCCGTGGGGGTGGTGGGGTGGGGCATTGCCATTCCTGCCCCAACTGACGCTAACGTGGCATGTGCATCTTTCTTGATGGTTCAGGGTACAAATATTGTGTACATTAAGATGAACTTATGAACCTTAGCATTTGTACACTTGAAGGGAAATAATGTGCTACAATAAACCAACCTGGTACACAAAGATGGTAATTAAATAATTAAATAATTCGGTCTTACCAATCAACTTGTAAACTCAAAAACCAGCTTTTTCCCAAATATATTATGCTTTGCAAGAGTTATGTATGATGCATCATTTGAAATTTTGGTCCGAAAAGTTTTTCACGAGTTACAAATTTATGAATATTCCTCTGCCAGAACCTTATTTCTTGAAAATTTAGCTACCTGTCAGCCCTATCTGAATTTAGGTACCTATCATTCTCCATCATTAAATTATAATTTTAAAGATTTGAAAAATTGTTATACCACAAAGGTAGTATTTGCCTTAAAGATTCAGTAAGATACCTATTGTACATAATTATTAACCATAGTAATCATTATTGAGGGTGAGGGGGGTATCCAAATTGGGGTGATTGCACTTGAATGTCCTTTAAGATAAAAAGTCTTCCAAGTATCGTTCTCTTTTCTTGTCGTTGTGGTTGTATTTAGTTCCTTGGTTCCTTCGTTGATGCCTTCTTTGTGATTACAGATTATCCTTATCACAGTTTTTGGTTTGGGACCCAGCTATTGTTATCGATACATACGTCAGTTATTCTCAAGCTGCCTAGTTCTTTTGTGATTGAGGGAGTCTTTAATGGATCAATGAAGTAGATATTTGCGTAATTTGTAACAAGGGGACTTACTGACAGATATGACTGGGACCGAATGATCATTCCTGACTCACATTCATGTGACTTAACCAAACAATGTAATTTCGCCGGGAAGTGACTAAGAATTAGATTCGAACTAGAAAAGGAGAAACCTATACTATAGGCCTTTAGCTGTTTTATAATTGTATTGAGTTTACACCCTACTACTTACACTGGGACTTAAAATAGTTGAATCAGGCAATTTAGGCCCCAAACTGGAAATTATTGAACCCAATGACGTCCTGCCACATTTAAAAAAAAATAGTAAATAAAATTTGTCTTCAAGTTAGTTGTACTTTTCCTTTGAAATGTGTTATACACTTGTTACCAATGAGCAAGGAAGTCTAGTTATGCGAATTTTTTAACAATAATTTTCTTGTTAGGTGCTAAGACCATCTAGCCTGCTATAAGGGAACTTGGTCAATTGTGTGACTGATTCTAAAAGCTCTTCTCTCAGGCTATGTAATACAGATAAGTGGTTTGTTAATAACAGACAATACCGTACTATTTACGACTCTGGTTAATAATAGAGTACCCCTTTAAAGGTACTCTAGTTAATAAGCAATGAGAGCGCCCTCAAAGTTCACCATCTATCACTTCACCATGGAAAACTATAAATGCATAGCAACTGTCTTTGGCTTTAGTAGCGTGGGAATGCCGCAACTCCATTGATTTTTCGTAGCGATGAACTGCACGCAACTCCGCTGGCTACTAGGATCACAGATCATAAAATGACAAGAAAATCTGAGGGTCATCAGACCAGGGAGCTGTTAAAATAGCAGCTCCCGGATTAAAAGCACGTTATGATTTGATACAATAGACAACTAGAATCATGCATGAGTCCATTCGTCAATCGCCACCTAATAAAAAAAAGTGACAACATTTTCCCCCCAGGGGTTTTAATACCCCAGATCAGCACAAAATTGGTACTTGATACCATTCCAGGTGGTATAATTCATGGTGCAACGAACTCCACCAGGGGATGCGCTCTTAACCGACCCATCCGACACCTATGTCATCATGATACCCGGCAAAACGTCACTCCTGACATTCAAGGATGACTTATTACATGCCCCCTGTAGACAAAAGTTAAACAAAGTACATCAGTCTGATAAGTTTTGAATTTGCTAACTCTTTCTTTCCAGTAGTCAAGAGCCGTCAAGAGCGAATAACGAAATACATTTGTCGTCTTTTAGACTTGTGCCAGTCTTTCAGCCCCATGCTTTACCATTTTCCTCTTACCAATAAACACTATACATCGCAAGCATATATGACCTCGTTCAACTCGGGTGCTTAAGCAGCTGTGCCCGAAAATTTACAGCAAACCTTATTTTGCCCAAAAAGCATACATTTTCCCAGAAAATTGCTAACTTTCTGCCTGAATGGTGTGTATCGAACTCCTTCTAAATCGTATGTCTGAAGTTTAAATTGGTTGCAGGCACCTGACCATGAAAACTTGTGCATGCGTAATTGATGATGCCATAGGTCAAATTTGCAAAAAATTGTTTTTTTTGTCATTATTTGCCTATCAGTATTTTAGAAGAAGTGATAACACCACTCAATATGTTAGCATAGGCGTACGGGACTCTTTCAATTTGGGGGGGGGGGGAGAAAATTTTTGCCCGAATCTCCAAAAAGTTGCCCACAGTCAAGGACGTGGATCCATCTCCCAAGACGGGGGGGGGGATTTTCACCATATGCAAATCGCCGTCCTGGGGGAGAAGTCAAGGGGAGGGGTTTCCCCCTCCCCTTTGGAAAATTTTTGCTCGCGTAAGGTGGGATGGATGCAAAATGGTGCTACATTTATTGCTAAATTTGAGTTGGATACATTTCCAAGAATTTCTACTTTTTTAGGAAATCTTTTCATCTTGCTTGTTTGTGAAGTTAACCATTATGTAATTTTAAACGTTAGGCTACACTTAAGCATATGACTTTCTATAAGCCCACTTGTCTAGTCAATTGATTCAAATCCGTGCAACCTCATCGTCTATAAATAACATCAAGTCAAATTACCTCGTGAGGAACGAACGATACCTAAATGTGCTTCTAAAAGTCCTCAAGAGAATCCACCACAGCTGTGACCGATATTCATCAAGTGATTTAAGAAGCATGTGTTTCTTACAGGGCCGGATTTAAACATGGGCCAGCGGGTCACATGCCCAGAGGCCCCACAAGAGGGGGCCCCCCACAAAATTGCATTATAATATTTTTTGGGTAGAGTATTCCAGACTGGATCCAGAGGTAGCCACCGTGCGAAACAGAGGGAATCTCATATTGTCGATAACCTTATATTTGGCTGCCTCGCATTATTATAAGGCTACTCTAAAGATCGATTCAGTCTGACCGTGAACTGATCTAACCGAAATTTACCTACGGTACCATTTCTGGTTACCGGAGCATGAGCCGAAGCAACTTTCAAACATAATATCGTGACTTGCGCCACTGTAGTTTTGTTGGAGAGTTATAGTAGAAGGGGGACTTTCCGTGTCCGCGAACCGTTAGCACATCTTCTGAGTCTGGGTCATAGCAACCGGCATTATGGCAATCGACAAAACGACATAACGTAACAAAGCTGGCTTTAAACCAGTTTATTAACAAGTTCTTTCGGGAAGGGGATCCTTTTCACCAAAATAAAATAAATGTTAAGTATGTTGTCCTTAAAATATCAGGTCCGAATGGGTTGAGTGCAACCATTTGCTAAGGTAAAGGTATGCTTTCACCTTTACTTCTGTTGATTTACTTTAAACTCTCCCCATTTTTTGTTTATTTTATATTCATTTTTCATTTCGTTTCCTCAAAATGCCAATTTATTTTCAGCTTCGCACCACAGTATAGTTTCTAGATTACAAAATATAAAAGCTACAACAAAAGTGATATTTTATAATCAATTTTGCAATGACATGAACACATTGGTCCATGGGGTTAAACCATTTTCAATTGGGTCGAACCTTCCCAAATCCCGGTTGGAACACCTTTTTCATATCTAACAAGATCCTGACAAAAAATTATGATCCCACGCAAGCTCAATTTGCTTCGATGGGGAGGGGACGGGGCGGAAGGGCTATTGAGGGAAAAGTTCCTGTGTGAAAAAGTGAAAGTCAATGGGAGCATTTCCAAATGTGGAGGGGGACATATTCCCCATCCACCGGGATTTCCGGGACGATGAGCTGTAGCCTACAAGAACATAAGTATTGTGCATAATTTGAAGAAACTTCGAAGTAAAGTGAGAAAATACCAGTGCTTGTCCAAAGCCTATTTGACGTGGTGCAGGATTGCAATGATTTTATCACAATTTCTAGCTGTTTTGAAAGCATCAGTCAGATCATGTGAGAAGAGGTATTTTTCAGAAAAATTGTGAGGTACGATTTTCAGCTTTGTCAGCTTTCACATGGACTCTTTAGAGTCTGCTCGGATAACTTTATCCTTATCAAAATTCACTCCCTCTGTAATAAGATCTGCAATCATTGCTCTTCTAGGAATATGTTTTCTCCCTCTTTGAGTATCCACCCTCGTGGGGACGTGCAAAAAACAGGAAGGACGGGGTTAGGAAAAAAAAAACACTCTAGACTGAGCACATAGGCCTACCGTACTGGGTGCAAATTGTGATTGACATTGAACCGTTAATAACATAAAAGGGGGAATGATATCGCCGAGAAAGACTTTGCAATGTCTAGCTTTCACACGGCTAGTCCAGAAACCATGATATACCGCGTGAAAAATAGAGTGTGCTTGACAGGACTATAAAATAATTTTGCGTAAACTGTAAAGGTACCTGCAATATACTGCAGAATTACTGAACCCCCCCCCCCCACAAACGATAATAAAATATCTAAAAACAAATGAGTGGAAAAGGAACACAGAAAATGGGTTGTCAATCATTGAAACTAAATGAAAACATTTTTCCGTACCCTTTTTGTATTTCTTCATGCTTCGTTTTATAATTATACAGACATTGTTACCAGTGTATACATGTAATACTCACATTTATTCCCTAAATCCCAGTTTAAACAGGTTAAAAAATGTTATCATTTTCCAAATCGATCCGTCAGCTACTTGAAAGATATGTAAAGTTATGCATTGCGAGGGAGAGTCCCGTCGTTAAAGAAAAATGTGTCATGACCACTTTGGTTGATTTTCTTGTCTTATTAAGTTTCCCTCCATTTGCAGTTTTGTCCTGTTTACTTTACCCTGTGTTGACAATAATATTTCAGGTAAATAAAAGGGAGCTTTAACCCGAGGCTTTTATCGTTAGATGGGAAACATGAAACGTTGATAAAGGAATGATACATGTAGACAGATGTGTAACTATTCTCACTGGGCAACTTTCCAAGAAGTGGGTCAATGAACCCTCACATACCCCCGGATGGTATGATTCTAATCTCCCGCAAGACCAACTTGTGTAATGTCATACACTTTTTGAAACAAGAGTCAGTATCTTATACCATATTTTGTCTTGTTCAAAACGTCATTTTTACTTGGTGATAATTTTTTTAACCAGAAGTTCTTACATCTGGAGGACTTAAAAATTGTCATGAAACCTTTGAAATGATACTTTTACCACATCCAAATGTCTTTGATAAGCTTCAGATTCAATATTTGATTTCTTTTGTAAACATGCCTTGCAGATGATTCGTATCTACATCACGTGGGGTGCCTCGTGTGCGCGCGTTTCTTAAAGACAGATTTGCGTCACCCCAAGTAGTTAGTTCTAGCTCCGCCCATAACTACCTTTAGCTTCCCCTTGTGCAGACACAAACATAGTTTATTGCTTAAGGCCATATCCTGATGAGTATACAATGCCTTAATGTGTAATTAAAACATTCTCTGCGCATGCTGTTAATAACATATTCTCTGCATCTTTTGAATTTTGTAACTCTCACGTCAGTCAAAGAGTAGTCACCAACTGAGACTTTTGCTTACACCCAAGTAAAAGTCATACTTGGGGTGATGCAAATCCCTCTTTAAAGAGATAAGTGTTTGAATTGCATCAACCTGCCACGAAAAAACACACATAGCTCTCGTCAAAATTAAATCATTTAATCTCAATAAACAAAATACCCCAAAATAACAACAAAAAAAAAACAAAACAAACAAACAAATACTATGACAACAACTTTTATTCCCCTAAATCATATTGCACATTGAACGCATTATGATTGTTGCATCATTTAAAAATTTAAAGGTTGGACCCCCGATGTAATATTCATAAGCTATAAACTGCCAGAGTTTTTTGTTTGAGTTACCTAACCATCTTATTCTGAATTGCTTATCATTCTGAAAGGGAAAATGCAGTCACCCCAGTCACAGTTAAATGGTATGCCTAGTCACTCTAATTCATGAATGGCCTATTTTGATCATATGACAATATTTTTGTATTGTGAATACAAGGCATTACCTATTGTTTATAATAGTTATGTTCAAAACGTCTTCAAAGATGCTTGTAATGCAATAAGAAGAGATTGCAAGAATTTGCTAATTTTTTCAAAGCAAATCTTGGGACGGTTGTCCATTGCCTTTCATCTATAAATCATGGGTTCCAAGGTATGAAAACTTTCTATAAAAAAAAATGTGAAAATGAACCGTCCGGTAAGGCTGCACTCAAATAAAGAGGGCTATTATAGCCAATAGGGACGCTTCTTTGTCTTATTGAATCAAATAGGTGATGTGGCTAGGTGGATAAAGGCGGTGTAAATTGAAGCGACGAGGGCTGGCAACCGGGAGGTTCCGGGTTCGATCCCCGGCCGGGTCAAGTAACGTGGGGTTTTCATCCAAGAGCAATCTACTGTTTTCCCATCTGAATTGTCCTATCCAAAAAAAAAAAAAAAAAAAAAGATCTAACTTGTTGAATTGGTTAGCCCCCCGACTTGAAGTGGCTTCTCCCACATTTGTGGTCGCTTAGCGTCGTAAAACAACTGCCCTTCAAGACCTGAATTATTAAGTCATTACGGTGAAACAGCGACGCAGTAAATCTATTTTGAAATATCAGCTAAATATCACGTTTCTCCTCATATTACCTTAAAAGTATTTTTATGATAACTTCTAAAACAAATATTGAATATTTAGGGTATTCCAAGAAGTTAATCTGCATAATATGAACAATTCAGTCACACAAAGGTTCTTACACGAATGCAGAGAGGTAAGGATTTACAGTAATATTTTAAATGGAAATATTGCAGTTAAAATGCACCAAAATGGCATACAAAGAAAAATATCATTTTTAAACCGTTCAGTCTCACCAGTAAACTCTAGCAATACCTTAATCTCCTCAAACTATTATGCATTACAAAAGTATAGATGTTGCATCATTTGAATTTTCAAAAGTTTGGGTGAGCAAATTACTTCTGTGCAACAAATAACCAGATTTCTTCCTGGGAGAGCCTTATTTCTTAAAAAGAAAGCTACCGTACTGCCTTATTTTGAATTTTCAATCATTCTGTATGTATTAATATTGATTTGAAAAATATGAAAATTTTCTGTAAAACAAACGCTATATTTCCCTTTAATTTGGAATAACTGCAGTTGCGATGTTTAAACTGTATTTCTAAATACACTGCGTAGCTAGCCACATTATCTTTCCTTGCAAATTTGAGATAATTATAATCGCATGAACTACCGAGACATCAATCGTCTCGATGGTGAACGAAGAAATGTGCTTTTCACCACTCATATTAAAACTTCTTAGAATATTGCAATTCTCGTGGTAATGCCCCCTTGATAAGCGTGGTTGTCAACAAGACTTTTGTCCCTGAAAATCACTTAAACATGAATTATTATAGCGGTAACACATCAGAATTTTTCTTTTTGTATGTCAAGTCTGGTGACGTCATACTAATCAATGACGTAGAGAAAATACACCTAAGGTTATACAACAATGGCTGATTGGCGAATTTAGACCTGTCGCAACATGTTAGCAGGGTGTAGGAAACCGGGGGAGGGTAAGCTGAAACCAATATTTTTATTCAGTTTGAAAAGGATTTTCTGACTTAAAGCGTCCAAAATAACTTTAAAATGCCAAAATTCTGGAGTTAAATCGTTCAGCCTGCAAAGTTACAAACTTTCCGAAGGCACTGGTCAAATTCCACGACCAGAAGAATTGGGTCGAGAGGTTCTTTCCATCTTGTCATTGTCACACTAGGTGCAATCGTTTCTGAGTAAAAAAATGTAAGACCGCTAAAAGCCATTGTACTTTGCATCAACCTTTTCTACTCGTATGAAGTATTTCTAGTACACCCAAGAGTTCAAACCAGTGAAATTAACGACTTCTTCACTGGAAGGGCAGGATCATAAATAAGGGATTTTGCAGTCCTTACCTAAAGGTATTTAGCAGCCTTCATAATGGCCTTTAAAAAAGCAAAGCGTGTGGTAACAGGAACTTGCGGAACTTGCTCGAGTGGTGTAATAGACAGATCCACCGTCATATTTTTTTCCAGGAAGCGAAAATATAAACAGTTGTCTTGGAGATGTTTTTTGTTTCTTTTCCTCAAGTGAAACAAAAATCCCCTTCGGTCACCGTTTCTTCCCCTAAAGAGAACTCCAAAAGTCTCTGTGTTGTTGATGGTTTGTGTTTTTTGATGTAGAAGCATTTAAAGACCGACAGTCATCACCCCAAAGTTCATTTGTGGTGTGGGGGTATCAAAATTCTCAGTTGGTTACTGCCTGTTGATTCACATCAAAGTTTGAAAATTCAAATGATGCAGGGTAACTCACAGATCCACACAATGCAAACAGAGTGTTTGGATTACCGTACATTATAGCATTGTATGCTCACAAGAACATGGCCTGAAGCAATAAAAAAGGTAGTTGTGTCTATATACAAGGAGGAGCTTTATACATTTATAGGAGGGGCTACAAGTTGCTTAGTTGGGGGTATTGGAACTGGCTATGATGACGAGAATTGCCCTTTAAACTTGTTTAATGGGAAGATACTAAGATCTTTGGAGATGGCGTAACCTATGTGTGAATAATGCAATCGAGGTCATCACATACTTTGTTCTGAGGGTAAGAGATCATGGACGACTCAAGTCGGAGCAGGGAGTGGACTTTAGCACTCACCGATTCCTTTAAAAGGAATCTCGAGGAATCGACTCGTGTCACTCAACCCCTCTTTAAGGTTTCCCAATCGGGGGTTGAACCCCTGTGACACAAATTATAAAAAAAATATTGGCAAAAATCATCAGAGTCTTGTGGAAAATAATATGCTAACACGATAAACTTCATTACGTCTGAGGCACAAACATTGCACCATTTCGCATCTAAAGACCTAAAAATGCCGTTGTACTCCAAAGGGAGGGGGCCCCTCCCTTTATATCCCTCCCCCATGTCACAATCCAGCAAACCCGCCCTATGACGCAATCTTGGCTACGCGCCTGACAAAGAACACATCGTACTGCCTGCTACGTATGCACTGTTCGAGGTAGTGTAGTCCACAGTGTATGTGACCTTAGTTACGAGTGAGAAACCTTAATTGCGGAACGATTGTTGCAGCTAGGGTTGCTAACTCCGACTCACACTTGAATGCCCTTTTCTTGCCAAATTCAAAATGGTGCGTTTCACTGGGGAGTTTCCGGTTTGCACTATCAATCTGAAGACAAGGTCACAAAAGCACTGGTATATCTGTCCCGAAAACTCCAAGTTTAAATTTTGATATAAGCCTACTTATCTACTTTTGGATTATGCATTCACTGCCAAATGAAACATTTTCAATGCCAATCGAAATTTTTACAGCCAATATTATTGTGAAAATACCAGTTGACAGCAGTATTGGAAGCTCCTTAATTTTGTTTTTAGTAAAGGACGGGAGAAGCTAGTGGCTATACCATATTTATGGGACCACACTTGGTTTATAATTCCTATGATTTTAAACGTCAATATTTCTCGAACAGACCACAGATACTGAAAAACTGAAATGACGGATCGAATAACAGTGATCATGAACTTGAACACCCGGTAATGGTCAATCTGTTCCATGTGTGGTTCTTTATACCACGTGACTATTTGTAAATGAGTAATTTCGAGCACAATTTTCTGCAACTTCTGTCTTCACCACCTTTCAGACGAAGGTCTATAGTTTGATTGCTCAAGGCCATATCCTACTCAGTACAACTACTGTGTTTGATAGACACATGTCATTGGCCACCTGGTGGCTACTTTGAAATAAATCATTTCGGTCCCAATTTCTTCTGTTATTATCTTCAGTACCTCACACGCAAAGGTCAAGGTTAAATCTGCTGAGTACACTCCTGTGTTTGATTTGCCTACGTGGCAGGCTGTACAGCATATTCCTTGCTCAGTCATATCTCCACGGTGGTTTGTGAAGCCTTAAAGGGGCACAGCACAATCCGCGTTCGCTCCGCGGGGTAGAGTTTGATATGCACATATCATTGGTCACTCAGATTGGCTTAAATCTAAAGGGCATAATTTGAACCTGCTCCCTTTCACGTCAAAGTGCAGTCAACCGGTCTTCCCAAACCTAAAATACATTTAAGGTAGAGTGTGTCTGCCTTCACAGTGTAGCAAGATATCTTCTCGGTTTATCAAGTTGAGTAAGGGATATCCTTTTGTAGGGGGCTGGTAAGTGCTAACCCAGAAATTTTTTCAAATTCTTCCCGAATTTCCCGAGAAACAGATTCTCCCGAACTACAGGGACGTGTAGCTCTCATGTTCCTATCCTTTGATATGAAATATTGGGGTTGTGAAAATTAATGAAATCTTCTTCTTCTAGCAGAAATAAGAAGAGACATACGGTAGACAAACGAGGCGGGGGTTGGTGGGTGGGTGGGTGGGTGGGTGGGATTGCAGCAGAATATTTTACATTTCGGGCAAAATATCTGCTATTTTCGGGCAAGGATGCATGAAAGTTTCTGGTAAAAGTACCGCGGTACCTCCGGTCGAAACTAGTTCCGCACTTTTATGAGAGCAGATACGAACGATTCGGACCATATGCCGTGACGTCACACGACGTCAGTTTTGGAGGCAAACAATAAAGATTTCGCACGCGCATGTAGTAGAATTACCCACGTATCCGACTGTGCACAAATTAGCTATCTGCTTTAGTTGGTGTTAAGTTGCAAAGATAAGCGCTTGCCGCTATTGGAGGGCGTACTTTTTGTCCTGAACGTCATATGCATGAGGTCTAAAGGGTGGCTGTTTTGCCCATTTTTCAGGTTGATAATTTCCTAGAAGCCAAGGCAATATGAAACATGAGGAGAATTCCTATAATGCAGGGGTTCCCAGCCTTTTCTACTGGGGTACCATTTCATATTTTCGTGATGCCATCGAGTACCATGACTTACCCACGACCGGATCTAGGATTCTGAAAAATGGATGGCGTGGTCTTCAGTGATCGCTGTCCTGGGGAAGGAGTTCTAGGGGAGGGGTGTTCCCCTCTCCTTTGCGAAATTTTTGAATAATTAAGTACCCTCAGATGCCATCTGGTATAATTTAACATCATTTAAAGTCACGTTTCTCCTACAAGATTTGTACGACAGTGCGCACAGTTAAGCAGAGGTCACGTAGGAAAGTACTATAATGGGCAATAGGAACAACAAGACCACTGTAGCCGTGTAGCCACTCACTGGGATTTATCCCAAGATCTTGGGATTTGATTTGATGAGTAAGCGTACAATGGCTGATAACGTATAGCTGAGTGCTTGAGATACATAGGGGAGGATAACAAAGAAAAAATGAAACACGCTGTGTAAAACGCCGCGTACCACCGAGAACGTCCAAATGTACTACTGGTAGTACGCGTACCACAGGTTGGGAACCCCTGCTATAATGTCGTAAATAGCTGCGTCATTGATACGTTCTAAGCAGAAACGTAATTTTTGTATAGACTTCTTCTCACTAGAGCATTGCTACAATGAAGATGAGGAAGGGATCGGGGGTGGGTTAGACAAAAGAAACCGCGTCCTGTATTTATCTACTTGGTTACAACCTAAGCCGTAAAACCTCATCTAACTAACTAACTACTATCACGATCCAAGTACTTACATTATGTCGCCAACCACCGAGGCTGACTCATGCAGTGGTCAACCATTTTTGTTCCCACAGCTCTGTCCGTCTTAAGGTAGCGTGCCACTAATTATTCTTCCCTTAACATAAAAACTTTTTGTCCTCTAAACCCTCGCCCGTTTTCAACAGGTATAGGCTACCCCTCATATGATAGCTCACGTGTAGGTCGTGAACATTCTTTGGTATCATGATATATGAGATTTGGAGCTACGGTACGTGAGCTATCATAACCAACACCTTGACGTGAATGCCATATGGACAGGGCAAAAGACATATTCCGCTTTCGGTGCCTAAAAAACCTTCAGTTGTCTTCAATCTTGCATATTGTGTACTTCAATTCATTTGTTAAAGCTTCCACATCATAAATGGAGCATGTTCCTTCAGCAACAAGGAAGGTCTACGTTGCGCCTCAATTTTTAGGTGTTATATGTGGGTGAACATTTCCTAACGTGGAAATCCCGATCTCTTGATTTGATGGCACGCTACACATGTCAGTCCGAAAACTTTATGCCGGGAAAGTGGTCGTCACTTGACAAGACACCTTTTGTATAGTTTCGAAACAACCTCAGCCATTCACATACTTTCTAGGATTCCTTTTGCACAGGTGTGTGACCGATCAATATGATACAGGGTCCTCAATGACCCCACGTGACTTCCTGACCCTGAAACAGGCGTAAGAAGCAGGGTGGGGGAAGCAGTACTGGGGGAAAGGCTGGGGTAAACACCGGTCAAAAATGAAATGGGGCGGAAGCACCAAATTACATCTACGGACCCTCAAATATTACATAATTTTCTAAAGGGGAGGGGATCTTCTTCCCTTCAGACCCCTCCCATAGGACGACAGTACGAAGCGACATTCACCGCCCGCCCCTCGTCGACAGCAGCTTCCTACGCATATGCCCAGAAACGTTAAAATTTAAACCTATAAACCCACTATTCAAGCTTTACTCCATGGTTTATGTTAAGAAACAGGCACAGCGGAAACGGGGGGGAGGGGTACGGGGCTTGATCCCCGTACTTTTTCTGCCGTGGCATTTTAGGCCGCCTTAAACTGGGAACTTGGGCTTTTATTTCCTTGAACATAATGGACTGCTTCGATGATTATCCCCCACTTCAAATTGGTCCCGCGGTCCGTGAGAAAAAAAAAACTTTCTTATAAACAGGGATTTGTCATAGATTGGTTTTACTAACTGTAGAAAGGGGACTATCAAAAGGGAAACAAAATTTGTGAATTGTAGAAACACGTCTAGGAAAGTAGCAGACAAGTTGAACCATCAAAATACTGACGAAAGATTTTTGACGGAAACCCTTCGTCGCATCAAGGAGCTGTCATTGTAGGATATAAGACATACTTTCCCTTCCGCTGGTGTTGATTTTTCATGGAATATTCGACAGTGGTATTTAAATGGGAATCCCAGGAGTCTCTGATGAGATTAAACTATAACAACATAAATCAATTATGGAAAGAATGATTCCAGAATGTACTTCCGACATTTCTCTAACTAAAACCCTTCCTGAGATAAATCCTCATTGCGTAGCTTCTTGCAGAGATGACCCGGATGTTTTCAAGGATCAGTACAAACTTGTCCATTTCTCGTTTTATGTCTGTGATGTCATGGACAGGATTTATTGTTTGTTTCTTTGAATTTACGTGATAAATGGCACCACTGGCTCATAGTCTACTTTCAGTTTCGCAGATGTCAAATCGTATGTTTGTCGTAAAAAAACGGCTACTTTGTCAAGAAGTATAAACATGGCAGCACCATGTATACGACCTGAATGATCTTACGGGAAAATACTGGACTTGGCCGGATCTCTCGGGTGTTTTGTTTCCGCACTTTAGAGTCGTGCATACGATGTGAACACAAAAAAATCTGCTACGTTTGCGGGCGTTATCTCAGAATGGGTGGGGTGATTTTTAAAATTTTCTTTGAAATAAATTGCCCTTATTAGTCCTGGGAAAACAATTTCCGCATCCTGCCCCCAAAACGCAGCAGATTCCGATTTTGGCGTGAACTCACCTTAAATAGCTTACCCTTACTCCCGAGTGCCTTTAAAATGCTATTGCACTGAGCACGAGGCGACGCGATGCGATGCGATTAAACTTTTGTATTAGTGTTACTACTTAGACCCTTTTAAACTAGGGGCGATAAGACTCGATTTATTGAGTTGACAAATTTCAGTTTCATTGTTTGTCGCCAGACAATATCATGTGACCAATCATGGGATAGAACTGTTATTTTTAAATCTCATGGCTTAGAGTGATGAATAAAATGTTGCCAGTTGTGTGAGAGACCTAGTGACGTTTCATCATCGCGTCCCTTTACAGGGTGAAGGTACGCTACCCGTCTTTTGAGCAACACGCCCTCCGTAGCTACCTTTGATCGTTGTCCGTGGGATATCAGATCTGTCATAGAGGGTCACTCTCGATATTTGCGACGTTAATAGTCGAAAATATAACAGATCGTCACTTGCGCAGATACCACTTGCAGTGATTATTATTCGAGTTACACATACCGCCGCTCATTGAAACTGATCACATGCCGCACACCAAGCTGTCTTACACTGACACAGGTGTTCAGTTCATAAATTTCACTTCAGGGGTAGCGTCAGGATTCTCCACAGGGGGCACAAGGTCCCCAAGGGGGGGGGGAGCAACCCGGAACTCTGACAGGGAGAATTGTCAAAGATGGATTTTCTCGGCGCGTTGGGCTTTTACTGAAGGAATTTTGAAAAAAGGGTATGTTGGCGCAAATATAAACATATAAGATTTTAAGTTAGGCTAGTTTAAAAATTTTAGGTTTTATGAACAAAGGTTTGGGGTTTTATTGAAAAGTCTGCCACCATTGAGAGCAAAATCAGAAAAACTGTAGGGACGACTGTTCGCCGTCGGGAACTGTACGGTAACTTTACCAGACGTGGGTGAGGTAGCCTTCCTCGAAGAGGGGCATGCCCCCTATCCCCCACTAGGCACCACCACTATTTAACTTGAAGGAAAATATTGTTTACATTGCTTCAACATGGCGCGAGGAAAAAACATATAGGCCATTCAGTCTCACCAATAAAAAAGCTGGCAACAGTTTGCCTTCTCAAAAGTATGACATGTAACAGGAATGTTGCGTCGTTTAAAAATTTTGGTAAAAGAATTATTTATGAGCTACAACGCAATGATTTTTTTATTTTTTTTTGGGGGGGGGCGGTTTGTATTCTTGAAAATTAAATTACCCAGCTATCTTATTTTGCAAAGTCAACCACTCTATCTATACAAATTGTAATTTTAAAAATGTGAATATTTATGTAAACCAAACACAGTATTTCCCTCCAAACATGATTTTTTTACGTACAGAGCTGTGAATGGTACGCCTCCCACGAAAAATATGACCAATATATCACCTCTAAACAGACTGGACAATTTTTGACAAAATATATAGGTAACCTTTGTCACTATACATATCCTAGCAGAGAGTGAGTATAAACATTATGCTAGTTTATCCACTTCACATACATAAACTTTGTATACTATTTGTCCCTTTCTGGCATTTCCTCCGCTGATGGGCTTCATGTGAATGAAAATAAGTGACTTCGACACAATTTTCCTGACAGTTAATTCGCATGTACTGTTTTATTTAAAAAATGTTTTTCAGCACTAGATGTACCGTAGTAATACTAATTATTTGTGCAATAAATTCAAACAATTCTCGTCAAGATTATTATAAAAGAAATTTCCACATTAATGAAGAGAAAAGTGGTTGTTATCTGGTGAAAGGCTACTAATACTACGAGATAAATACGATGACAAAATATCATTCTTTTAATCCTTATTACTCAGTAATTCCATACTGAGAAATGGCTAGTAATGTTAGAACAGAGTTAAACTCCTTATGTTTCTCTCTTCAGACTCTAAGTTTACGTGATTTTACTACATTACAAAAGTCGTCCTGTGATGTCATACAAATAGGGTTATCAAAAAAGCATAATTGCATTTTTTCGCTCTCCGACAGGTGTAACGTTCTCAAGACTTTACTTAACTCACATATGTACTTCACAAATTTAGTAGTTACAAAGTTAAATTTATTTTTTTAAATTTTCCAGAGATATACTCTCTTCAAAATGAAGTTCCTCGGTCAAGTAATATGCAGATTTAGTAAGTGCAATGTAGAGTATGTCCTTATTTCATTAGGGAGTTGCCCTGACAACACCCTGATTTCACCTCCATAGGTACAGCAGCAACATTTTACTTCCCAAAAGAAGAAACTAACTCTCCAGAGAAATGATCACTGATGGCACCGCAAGAATTTGAACTTTCATTTAACGAATAAAATATAGAATGTAATCATAAAATAAACAGATCTATACAAAACATATAAAAATTTCAGTGAAAGACAGATAACATTACAAAAAGTACTGTACACAACGATCTAATCAAGAGGAAATGTTGAAATGAAATACGTCGTCTTTTATAAGTAGAAAATATCATATCTTCGTCTCTCAACAAACTTCACTTGGAATCCAGGAAACAAACTAATTCAGCTGACTGTGGGACCTTAAACAACAGACGAAGGTTTAGGAATGCACAAATTGATAAAATATTGAAATATTACTTAATACCTTTTCTTTTTACCAAAAATAGCTATAAATATTGTCGATCATCTTTCATTTTGTCAGGTTTTACCAGGGATGCAGCTGAGGGGAGGAGGAGGGGGGGGGGGGAAGTGGGAATGACAGAACACTTTTTTGAAACATAGGTAAGAAACAATGTTAAAAGGGAATAAGCTGCTTATATATTACACGTTTTGAAACAGTATACAGAAACTGACTTATATCTTTCCTTGTTAAGTTGGTTAGATAATGTTTGAAATTTCATATGATATCGGGCGTTTCTGAGAGGGTTTCGTAAACAATCGAAATTTATGAAACTACACAACTAGTAAAATTTTTGGAAAGATTAGTACTTCGGGAGCTCTGGTGTCTTCACTGGGTGACTTCCCCATATTATTAACATTACCGATTATGGGACTAATAACTACAACAGTACTATTCGGGTAGGATGGGTATGGGGGTTACGGTGGTGACAAGGAAAGCATCTGTCGTTTGTCATTTAATAATTTGTAGCGCATCAGGAAATTCATGTTTTCTGTATATATGCAACTTTACTAAACCCGGTATGAGGCCACAAAAACATCAAAGGATTGCAGTTGGTTTCCTTTCGTGGTTCATATTCTGAAACGACCACTCTCGTGGACCTGTAGTTACAGTCATGGGGTTACGGTCCGCAATAGAGGGCTGGACGGTTGACTCCTAGATTATCTTCATTACAGCCACACAAGAGCCAGAGGGGCTAGAAAAAGTCTGAAAATGTTCTCAATACAGGTATTTCCTGGACAAAAAAAAAAGAAAAGAAAAAAGAAAAACCCGTACGCCTATGATTATAGCTGCACTGTAAATTTATTCCTTGTGATGCTGGGGACACCAGGTATCACCATGGTTGTGACCATGGAGAGCCTCGCAAATCAAATGACTTTAGGGTTCTGAAGATGTTGATCCTTCTTCTAAAGATCTTCTAACACTATTGCTCGAGGAGTACTAGGACTTCTTCTAAGACTAGGACTTGGTACCGGAGATGGTGTTATGCGATGTTTTCTTAATGTTGGAGTGAAAAGTATGGTTTCTCGAGTTTTCTCCTTTTTCTTCAAATATCTTTTCAGTCCAACAATCACGACTAGACAGACCACCGCGCAGACTATGGACGTAGCAAGGAAAGGTTTTGTCTGCAAAAAATCAGTCATTTTCGAGATGAATGAACCGGGTGCTGTAGGCGTGGTCTTTATTACTGTTGTTACTGTTGATACTGTTGTTACTGCTGATACTGTTGTTGTATCTATTGGGAATGCTATTCGGATGCTGTCAGACACATTGCCCATGTTTCCACGACCATCTATGGCTCTTACAGCAATTACAAAGTCATAACCATTTACTTTGGAAAAATCTGCACAGAACTGTTCTTTTCCAGGAGTTACATTTTCAACTACATCTGGTGAAGCACATTTTAACAAGTTCGTGGCGCTGTCGAAATTGTAAGCGATGTCAAACTGGTCTTTACCGTAGCGGATATCATAATTGTCAGCTGAAGAGAGAAAGAGTAGGCCCCATTACTTGAAAACGTAACTTAAGGAAATATGTATGTAAACTTTGAAGGTTATCCTAAGCTCAATTAATTGTAATGAATGGAGACGTTTGAAAGCACGTAGTCAAAAGATAACAAAGTTTTTAACAAAACTATGCTGAATAGAAGGTAAATCGTGACCGAAAAACTTCCATGAGCAATTCACACAGGGACGATTTCCAGCAAAATTGCCAGCCGGGCAATTCCTTCTAAGGCCATTACCAACCATGGCTATTGACCCTAAGGACCCCTCCCACACAGACAAATTCGGAATTGCCGTAGGGGAGGGGGAATGACGCCATGCGACGACTCACACATGCACACTAGCACGCACTAAAACAAACAGCCGATCATGTTGGTCAAATAACAAGAACAGAGGTCTTTCCCGTCCAACGGAAAGCTACTAACAGTAAAAACGGCGTACCTTCACGTTCTTTTCAGGTATGTTTGATATAGGTGTAGGTAAAGGTGGGGTAGGGGTAGGGGCAACCGCTCCATGTACTTTGATTGGTCGAATGGAAACCTCGTTTCACCCTCCACTTTGGATGACATGCTACCAAAATATGAGATTAAATAGGAAAAAATTCTTCAAAGTTTGCCAAACATTGCACCATTTTGCATCTAGGGCACTGTAAGAAGTAAAAAACTTTCTAAAGGGGCCCAGGACACTGATCACTAAGATTCACTTCTGCCCCACTTTCAAAAAGCTTCCTACGCTTATGTGCCACATTAAGGCTGGATATGGTGAATGCTAGTACGTATGATAGTCTGAGAATGGGGCTAGTTCCAGGGTTTGGGTGATCGGATGAGAGTGTGGGGCAGGAAACATCCAATAAAAATAGTGTCTTCGTTTTGTGTCGTTTTATTTTGTGTTTGTTATAGCCAAAAGCAACAACTGGCACACCCAACAAACATAAAATGTTAAAGACTTGCAGTTAGACATTCCAAAGGTTGCATTTGAGGTAATAATAATCCGATAATATTTCAGTCCAGGGAAATGTTAACGCCCCCTCTCAAGCCCGTAGTTAAGGGGGAGGACAAAGCAACCTGGAAAAGTTTCGCTCCCCTGGAAGATCAAAAAATACCATTACCTTAATGTATTTTGGTGTATCTCGCCTCCTGAAAACTTTGCCCCTGGAAACTATCTCGCCCCTGGAAGCTTTCTCCGCCCCCTTTAGTGCCTTATTTCGCTACGAGCCTGGTGAATTGAATGAGAAGAAATGCTCACTGGAAGAAAAATTAGATATAAAGCGTTTACCTTTGCCGATGGTCAGATCTTCTCCTGCAGCTGTCCACAATAGCTTGACCATCCTCTTGGATTCATCGATGGAAGCCGTTAGATCAGTAACAGTGCTGGGAGGAATCGCAGAAACTGTGAAACTGATGGTGGACGGATACCTTTGAAAGGGTGACAGTGGTCTAGTGTAGTTCGTTCTGCATACTACAAGTAGACAAAATAAAACAAAGCGTTGTCCTCTACATGTCAATTGAAAGTTACATACGATTGTAATTCAAAAAATCTTTATCTTCATAGACAAACAGAGTATCTTTTGTTCATGATAAAAATGATTTTTTGCTTCATGGGTTAAGCATGTCATACCAATATTTCCCAAACTTCTCCCAATTGAAATGAAAACCTCTTATCAAATGAAATCAGGTTAAACACTTTTAATGACAGGAATTTCTTTTGGGTACTTGATGTTTAGCCGCGTAATTATTATGCGATGGTTACTTTTATTATTGTTTACTTTTTCAGGCTGCAATCTTTAATATTTGACTTAAGTATGGATATTTAAGATATAAACCATTCGGAAGTTATGTGCTAAAACGGACTTGTCAGTTTTACAACCATGGGCATGACAACGGACGTTGAAAATACATATGTTTATAGGAAACTCAAATTACCGTTTGATTCACGAAAAAGCAAAGTCCTCGTTAACTCGTCAGGTGATGTGCTTAGTACGCAAGTATTTTCACCGCTGAAAACCTGAAATTCTACCGTATATTCTCCTTCTGTAGTAAAGCTGTTAAAGTAGTTAGTGTAAATTCCGTCATGAAGCTGCACATCGGCACCTAAAGCAATATAGTAATGAAATACATTTTACATGCTTGCAGAGAGAACGCAAGTGAATATAGTAACTTAGGCCTGGAAGGGCAGTTGTTTTACGACGCTAATTAGCGACTACAAATGTGAGAAAAGCCTATCTGGCTTATGTATTACAACTTCGTGCGGTGTGGGTAGCCACTTCAACAATTTAGATCAAATCTGGTTTCCACTGGGATGGGAAAACCGTAAACACCTCCCGGTTTGCAAGCTTCATCGCTTCAAATGACCGCCTTTATCCGCTCGGCCACAGCACACTGGTGTGACAAAAGTTGTTGCACTCACTTTGCTACTTTACATACATGAAACGCAAACCGGGCAAGAATCTTTGCAGTTCATAGAGAAGAAATATGGTATAATAAGGATAATATGACTTCGAAATAGATGAAAACTTCGAGTAATTACTTTATAAAACTGAAAAATGAAATGAGATGTGGTCATTTGCAAACACAGAGAGCAGGGCCTATTTCGTAAGCATGGAAAGTAATGATTCAATTATGTATTGGCGTGTAATCTATATAGGATATATAGTGTATAGAAATAGAATAGGAGTGGGATGGGGAAGAGAAAATCCTTCCGTTTCTACCAGTCATGGATATAACTAGTCGGTGTGAAGGAAAAGGGTTACACCATTGCTGTAATTAAATGATTTACATTTTAATCACTGTAATTTAAAAAAGAGTTGTGTAACTTTAAGTATTCAGTTAAAAGCATGCCAGTAGCCAGACAAAGTACTGAAGGGGGGGGGGGGGTGGGACGACATAACTTTCAAGGTGTGGGGGGAGAGAGGATTAAATTGGACGAGATATGGTTAACTGCATTAAAGCAATTAGCGATTTTGTTTTTTTTCTTGGCTGGGGATTTCTCTAAGGGGCACCGCCCGTCCCCCTTTGCTTCGGGCCTGGTTAGAAGAGTCAAATGGCTCAGTGCCTTAAATTTTTGAGTCATCGTTGGAAAAACATTTTTTCATTTATTTAACATTAAAAAGGCAGACCAATTACTGTGAGTACAATGTCATGATGTGAGTAAGAGTACGAGTACATGTCCTTTTTCATGAGTACGAGTACAAAATATTCCATTATCCCCTATGCAGAGCTTTCAAAATCTTTGAGTACGAGAACTTATTCTCATGAGTACGAGTACAGGCAATTGTGCAAACCCACTAGTAAGAATACGTATTCACTACAAGTCTGTAAAAGGGTCTCCTTCTCTTTTTGAAATTCATTACGGCACTATCACAACGGGAACAATATCTGAATACGTTTCGTTTTGTGGTATATAGGCATGGAGTTACTTTCAAGGGAAAATGCAGTCACCATAATTTGGATTAGTCTACCAGGATATATTATTTCATGAATGGCTCTTGAGAATCACGTGACAGTATTCTTCTCACTGAATTGTGAAATTCACGCATATAGTAATTCCTTGGTTTACCTTGACTATGCAACTCTCTAAATCCAAAAGAGTGAAATTAGGGACGGATCTAAAATTAAGACTGAATATTCGCTCCAAAAGAGTTAGAATGACTGTTTTTGGATTGAAATCTTTCAATCCAAATTTAGATTGATCCCTAATTTCACTATAAAAGTGTTACTTTTCACCTATAAAGGTTTAAGAGAGAATATTTGTGTTCTGAAGCATTATAAAAGATACCTGAAAGGAAATAAAAGGATATTTCTGAGATAAAGCTGATGTTTCAAAATAAGTTTTTTTTTGGGGGGGGGGTGGGGGACTGCTTATGCCTTTTACCTCGTTGAGGAAATTGCCAACTGACAAAATAAAAAATTCTCACCGTTTCCGTCGTCTAGCAATTGAAGTATGGAGGTTACTCCATCAGGAGTGGTAACTATAGCTATTACATTGTTAACATTCAACACTGGATTTTCGTTTTTCGTGATAGAGACATAAAGTGGTACACCAGTAAAGCTGAAGTCGACTTCTTCTGACTTCAAAAACCGATGAGAGCGAATCCCTTCGTCAATGTACGGACTGTCATCGCCGAACCCTAGAGTTGTAGAAAAGACTTCGAAAGAAACCTTCAGAGAAATATTTGGCTGGATTTCAAATCCTTGGATTGCCTGCACAGGAATTATAAGAATTGAAGAGATACAACAAAATAATAATAAGATTTGCAATTTAGCTATTTGTCAGTATAAATGAGATAAATAATATTGAAAAACTTCAAGTTAATTTGAAGCTCAGAAGTCATAAATTCTGAAGTATGCGTCCTGCAAATGGAATCAGAAAATGGTAAGACTGACCAACAATTATCAACAAAAGAACGCTTCATGTCAACGAAACATTCGAAGGTGTGAAAAACTAATATTGTAGTAATGTCATTGCCTTAGCCATGTCTATTCTCCATGCAAAGCCTGGTGAAGGTCTTAGGGGAAAACATGTCTCCCTCTCCTATGAACAAATTTTTCAATGAGTGTTGCCCAGATGGCAAATGGTGCCCTATTTGACCCAACGTAACCTTGTAAAGAGGTGGGAAGTACAATTTATATTTGCAGGACTGAATCAAGGTGTTTTCTCTTAAAAAAAGCGTGCAGAAACTACTCTTCAGATATTTTTGGATTTTGGGACATTTGCCACACGAATAAAGGTTGGCTAGAACCCCTGAGTGGTGCTCTGGTGACAAGAGGATCGGATGGGGAACTGAGAGAGGGTTGGAAAAAATCATCGGGCAAAATATCGATGTACACCTCAATGAATACCATTACACCGAATATATGGACACGAATCTAAAGATGTGTTTCCTACAAGGACGTAGCTAGGTTTGGCGGGGCCCGGGGCAAGAAACGAAATTGGCGCCCCTAACCCCCATCTTCTGGGGGCGGGATTCATCATGCGCGGCAGGACTAACTACGAGGAGCGCCACCATCGGTTGGCGCGGAGCGAACAAGAAAATTTTTGGCTTTACAAACCCCTGAGATGGCCGGAAACGACACTTCCCGAGTGTTTTAAGCTGCATGTACCCAGCCTTAAAACATGGATTCCTGTGAAATCTGTGGGAAAATCGTCATTTTCGTTCATTTGCCCCTTCTCTTGTTTAGACTGACATTTAATTGTATCAATATTACTAAATTATTTTATTAAAAGATGAAATTGCTATATCAATGTCATGCTCATGGCAAATGGTAGTTCCAACATTTTTTAAGTGATCTTGATTTGGCGCCCCCTAGAGGTGGCGCCCTGGGCAACTTGCCCCTCTTGCCCCCCTAGCTACGCTACTGATGTCCTATTGAAGTGATATGGCTGTCAATCAAAAATTTTGTCAGGTTAAGCCACATACTTTTCAGACCGTTCAGTGACTTGTGTTTGTAAGCACATAACGCGCAAGGTAGAACACACACAGAATACCCTTCAAAGTTTAATTGTAATAATAACTTCAAAATTTTTAAGTAAAACTTTATCCCTTTCTCGAGCAATGACACAAAACAAAGGCAACTTCTGTATTATGTGTAAAACTTTACTCAAAATGTCTGAAGTTCCTATCTTACTTGTCTCTTCTGAAAGGGTTTTACTGCTCAGCAAAGTGCATGCTTAGAATAACACCATTCTAGAGAATACCCATATTTCGAGATATCGATATAACGTGAAAGCATACAGCTTCGGTTTGACTATGAAGACTCTAACCTACATCGATATACCGCCGCGTTTCTGCATATTGAATACCGGTATAAAACACGAATGACTTTAAAGAATACCAGTATTTCAATATTATAACTCATGTATGTATGTATACTGTGGTCAAAAACGACGTGTACCGAAACACTTTATCATAATCTCTAAATATTTGATTGCTATTAAGACAAGGGTTTATTCATGGGACAGCTCACCAGGCGGGTCAGGGTGATAGCGAGGCCCAGTGACGGGGCTTCCACAGAGTCAGGCACCCCCACACTGATTAAAATGTGTTGCTGGCGCCCTTATCAGCTTTTGACCTCTCTTTATTCACAGTTTTGTCAAGGTCTAATGAAGGGTTATTTCCTGCGGTTATTTCCTTTTGGAACTTCCAAATAATATACGTAAGGGGCCAACCTACCATGGCACCTCGCGTAGAGAGTATCGAAACATTGGATATCTACCTACTTCAAAGTTCCCCCAAGCACCATTCTCGCCCCCTAATGACTCCTAGCTCCACCTATGGAATCACTCAAAATCAGACCAATGACACTGCATGAGGTTCAATCGACATCAAACCTGTCATAAACTCACATTTTCGGACAGCCTTAGATCCATCACTTTGTAATCTTCAGTATATGAAAATGGAATCTCAAATGTGGGTCGCGAATCCACGTCATTGTAAGACAGAAAATCGGTGTACAATATTCCTGAAGAGTCATTCACTCGAACCCTGACTATAATCGAATCCATGTTGGTGTTTTCGTCCATCGAAAAATCAAAGCGTCTCGACTGATATGGCAGGATATCTACGTCTCCTGACTCAAAAACCTAAAAAAAGAATTCTTAATATTAGAATATATATCTTACATGGGAAACTTTCAAAAATTAAAATACTATGAGCAAATATAGTGAACACAAAATCGAACAATATGGTGCTTGTAGAAGGAAATATATACCGGTATTAATTTTTTAAAACGAAAGAAACAGTTTTTCTGTGATTGACCAACTTGATGTCAACGCTGCGCTCTTGATAACGTCGTTGGCTGTTGGACACATAGCAAGAATTCTTAGTCAAGGCCCACAAATTTAAAGGGTGTGGGGCGGGGGAGGGTAAGAAAACTTTTTAGGCATGTGTGAGTACAATTTACAATTGCTCAAAATCTTAAGACGGCAAATAATTTTCAGGGACTCAGCCCCCCCCCCCTCAGCCCCTCTCGTTCCAGTCCTACTTGGCACTATACGATTGTCGACACATTTTAGACAGAAAATTGTAGTGAAGAGCGAAAGTCCCGTCAAAATAATGAAAATCTCCATGACCAAGGAGAGCACTGAGTATATGAGTTTAGTCAATGAATGTTCTAAAGGCATACATACAGATGAAGCATGTGATACCTATAATAATATTTCAATGGCTTTAGTCCTACTCGCGGGAATGTTGTTTTCTTTGAAATAAAACCTTACTCGAATTTAAAACTCTTTCTAATACACGATCCCTGCAGTCGTAAATCTGTAAGATATTTAACCAATATTTTGTGGCAAAACTACAAACATCGCATCCAGGCGAATGTAGGCCCTATTTATTTTGCTCATCTTGTAGGAACAATGTTTAGGTTTATTATTTTATAACCTCAAAGGTGGATCCAGGGGTAGAGTAGTTAATGGAGTGGGGTGCTAGAAGTCACTCTTTTGATTTTTTCACCACAAACATCACAGTGAATAATGTTTTGATATTTCCGTATGGGACCATATTTTCTCTTGAACCCCCTCCCCGGGCTTCCCTTTTTGAAATATCATCCTGGTCTCGCACTTGAACCTTACCTATTTGAAGTATTAAAATATTCTGAAATTCCGGATTCATCACAGAACTACCGTCAAATATATGTCTTTAAATAAGCGGAGTGTAAACCAAGGTCTTGACCATGTCACTGGTGGAGCGCACTTTTTAGGTATTTACCGTATTGAGGCGTAGGGCACCTACTTACTTGAGCGCCCCTATAGGCCATTGTCGCCCCTCTGATCCAATTCCCTAGCCCCGCCACTGGTCTTAACTCGCTCATATCTAAGTAGTAGGACTAGATTCGCGAACTGACAATTGATGTATGACTTAAATTATTCAATTCAACATTTTTGTACATCAAACATTCATGCAAATACATTCATGGTTAAATAACGCCTCATGCATTTCACTGTGTGGTCGACACACCGCTTAGTAAATGTCGTGGATGGTCCGTTGTTGTATTCTACATACCTTCTGGAATCTGCTCTCATCCTCCAAACGGTACAACTGGTTTGTGTCCTTTACGGTAAAATTTTGATTAATGGTGTTATTCAAAATAATATTCTCGGAGATGTTTGTACTGAAAGGCAAGGAGGCGATAATGACACCATCCGAGGTAACTTCCTGTATGACGTCATTTACAGTCGGTGATATGTCGTCAGTTCCGTCGCTCATTACGAAAATGAAAGATCCAGAGATGTCTCTTCGTACTTCGTAGAGCATCTGTAGTTGTAAAAGACGGTAGAACAATACAAAGGGTATATAAAAGCCCGTCGAACTCTTTTGTAGTCTATCTGCAATTCCTTGATGGGAAGGGGATGGGGTGGGTGGGGTAAAGACTGACTCAACATGAACCGCAAACACACTAAAAGACCTATGAATACACCAAAATTGATACAGTTTCAGTTACAGCTTTAAAGAACATTTTTTTTAATAAGAAATGAGAAACTGTGACGTGTGCCATTTTGCCCTTTCCTCATTAATGGGAATGACCTGTGCACCATTTTGATAGAGTGCTACCGAAACGAAATTGCGTACATGCAAGTAGACAATAACCTTTTGATATGTCGGGGTTACAAAAAAATTGCATTGAATTTTCTTTAGTAAGCCTCGCCCCTTGTGAATATTAAATGCAGATATTTGAAAGTCACTTGGAATTATCACATGAACAGAGTCCACCTGTTAACCATACTCATACCAAATTATAGTTCAAGTAATTTTCTTCTCATTTTATGCTTAATTTTAGTCTGTTTTTATTCTTGATTCTTAAGATTTCTTATATTTTAGTTCTTTTTCTAAATTATTTACTTTTAGTTCTCTGTTCTCAAGTCATTTTGTCTTAACGCCATTACCCTTAGCCTATATAGTGCCTTTTACACTTTCGGTTTTTAGATCATGCGCTTTATAATTAAGTGATTTTTTCAATGACGTTAAGCTCCTCTTTCATTAGTATACGAGGGATGGGAACCCCCTGTCTACCATCCCCAGTGCCGTCGAAAGGTCTCCAAGGTTCTAGGGTCTCAGTCATTCAACTTAAGAGTTTGGGACATTTTTACGGTAATTTTGAACGTTTCAAGGCAAAACCTCCTTCAAACTGAAAATTATTGGGTGGGGGCTTCAGTCCCTAGACTTGGCTACGATGGCCCTATCTGACACCAATAGGATATTAGTAGTTGCACATATTTGGTGGACATAAAGGGACAACAAGCAAGGTATTATACACATAAGCAGGTAACACATATATACAGAGTATTGTTTTGCCTTTCGGGCACAACATTAAATATAATTTAAAAGGATAAAAGTCACGTAACATTTTCTCGATGGAAAATTCAGCTTACCCTTTTCGCAGTATTTAAGCCTTCTCCTAAACTTGATGTACTATTCGTTCTTTTAGGAAGCTTCCGAATAATTGCATGATCCCTGAATCCTGGACTTTCCCAAAGTTTGGAGACAGGTATCAGCTTCCGGGATTGATGATTAACAACAACAACACCCACCCAGCTATGAGCTGGAAACAGATTCCAAACATAATTTTCAAATGCCTCTCTCATGCGTTCAAACTTAGTGTTTCCCTAAGAAAAAATAAACAGAATGAGAAAAAAAGATTTAATTTTTCGACGCTGTAGTTTGTGAAATTTCTGAAAGGATCTCAAAGGTCAAAAGCATAAAAAATAGTAATGTTATACATTGAAGAACATCATACAAATTTACAATACCACTGCATCTAGAAATAATTTATTAACAGCAATTGACTGTTGTGATTACATTCAAAGAGTTTAATACATCTTTACCAGTAAGTATATGAAATATTCAGGTAACATTTCTTTAAAGACTTTGTTTGCTAAAGTAGACAAAGTAAGATCAAAAGTCAACCTCTTATGTACTATTTCTTGTTGCAGTTATTATAGGGTTCATGGCAAAACTAATAATAATACCTTAGGCTATAAACAGGAACATTTGGATAACACTAACACACAACTATTAAGCAGAGACACCAGTTGATGAGTATACCAGCGTATAAAGCCACGGAAAGCATGTATTCAAACGCCCTTTTACCCAAATGTGGAAAAAGAAATGCCTCCAAATCCCGAGCCCTTTGAAAATATTCAGACATTAGTTCCTCGAAATGTTTCATGTAGCAAAACTATTCTCCTACAACATTTATGTGAGGCTGTTCTTCCCCATTTAAGTCCAAGTTACCTTCATATTTTCCCTGGCATCCAGTACGACAACTGATAGAGTGTCCCTGTGCCGTAGGATACGAAAGTTGGGAAGTACGTCGGAATTTTTTCTACTTTGTCTGTCTTTGGATGTTTGGATATCAGTTGAGTTTTCCATAAATTCTTTCCAAAGGCTTTCCTGTAAGTTCAATAGAGAGTGACATGCATGAAGAACGGGACAAGAGGATACAAAGCCAAATGCTAAATATAAGTTTCAACTTATGAATGTTCAGTAAATCAATCAGTCCATCAAATTTCAGCATGAAGGGACATTTGATCGCTTCTGTTAGTGACACGTGACCTCTGTTATTTACAAATTTACAACGTTAGAATTTTACAGCGGTTTTACAATAGGATATTTACTCACATAACTCAGAGAAAGCGACAGTTGTTCAGAATCCTGGAGATGGGTTTTCGTGAGGCCCCAGCGAAGATGACCCCAGAGGTTCAGAATTTCGCCGGCTGGAAGAATTAAATATCGTAAAATGGTACCTTGAGAAGTAGCCTACATGTGTTTCAGAAGTTTTAACACTTGCTAGAATACAATCTACAAGGGTTATATATTCCTGTGACAACCAGATCCCTCATATGGTACACGAAAACTTGATTTATTTGCCATCGTAGTCTTCGTATTATATACTTCAGAAATTTCCTGCTTACTTGCCATCTAACTTCTTTCCCAAAAAAATGAAGTTGTGACTCCAGTCGAACACTTCCAAAATTACATGACGACAAATTCTGGGGAACTTTTCCCCACATTGACATAACATATAGACCTTATGCACTGACGTTATGCGACGTCATTTTGGAGGCAAACAATGACGCACACTGAACGCACGACGGAGATTTCGCACGCGCGTATAGTAGACTTACGCGCGTATCCCCACTGGTACACCAATCAGCTATCTGCATTTCTCGGTGCAAGCTGCAATGATACGCGCTTACCTCCGTTGGATGGAGCCCTTTCTGCTTTTGACGTCATATGCATAAGGTCTATAGTGACTCCAGTCAATGACTTGATTCGAGTCACTAAAATAGTACAGTTGACTTGACTTGACATCAAAAGAGTAAATCAATAACAATTCTGCTTCTCACAATTTCTGGGATCAACAATTTGGACAGAGTATCAAAATAATCCTTCCATCTTATTACATATCCGGAACGGACAACATGCACAATTTCCATTGATCCCATCCGTGAAATGATAGGATAGCTTCAAGTCAACAGGAAAGTTCACTGTAATTTCCATATCGACAGGCATATAAATATATGTTTATATATAGACTGACAGGCCTCTAAAGAGATGGGGTAAATAGTGAGGGTAGTCACACACGTGTTCATTCTCTGATTAAAAATTGCCTGTAGGCTATTGTCTCACCAGTCTTGTTTTGAGTAGATTCATTCCTGGAGGTGAACATACCGCCCGGCAGGTACATGTACTCAGCTTCTGATTCGCTCCCCGCAAGTTGACGTACAAAGGAATAAGAGGGTGGAGACCCCTGACTCTTCTCATTCCTAAAAAGAAAACGAAAAGATAGAAGAAAACTAAAGATCCTTTTTGAATCATATTATCATCTGCCCACATGTTACTCGTAATACTAAGATATTTTTACTTATTTTGTGCAAGGACATTTTTCGCCTTTTGACTGATTCTGCTTTTGTTTTAGACCTGATGCTGCTATATTAGGTCCATAACTCTACAAACAATCTTAAAAAGTCGGAGATGCTTTTCCATATGTTCTTTTAACACGCAGTCCCCTAATGCATAATTTGAAACATAAATTGAACCTTCAAAATATCCTCCAAAAGCCACCTTTCACATTGTGGACAATACGATACGACGGGGTTCAGGAAGCGCACCACCAATTCAATGTTCTTACAACGAAATATTGACTGAAAAATAAAGTCCCTTAAAAATTTTATGGGAGCTTGTTTCTGACTGTGGTACTTATAAAATATGATCAATTTTTCATATGGTTTTTAAAGGCAATGAGTTGAAATACAGACTGTGCAAAAGTCAAGGCAATTTGACCAATGTTTGTGTCATTTTTTTTTATTGTATTCCGCTCTGTGAAGTGCCGTCTTTGAGTAGAGATCATGGCTGGAAACATGTACCTATTATTCAGACCGTTTTAGCTCAAACTTTCAATGGTCATGGTATGACAATTTGAAAGTGCCATGAGAGCCCACATTGTAAGCTTTATCCAGAGGGTTGGCATGTCCATGTTGAAAATATCAGGAAGCTTTTCAGCTCCCTAAAAATATTAACAAGGATCTAGGGGGTGGAAAAGTAGCTTGATTTAGTTGGCATGTCCATGTTGAAAATATCAGGGAGCTTTTCAGCTCCCTGAAAATATTAACAAGGATCTAGGGGGCGGGAAAGTAGCTTGATTTAGTGTGTAAGTCAGTGGGGGTAATAATTAGTGGTTTGCTACCTTAAGCACCGCAGAAAACATTTTCTTCGTCCCTCAGCGAAATTCTACTTCCCGGTTAGTCATCTGTCTTATGATTGGTCAGCGTTAAAAGATAAAAACTGATTTTATTCAACTCAATTTTATCGCGTTTTTTCGTTCCTAGTGTGAAAAGGACTAGAATTAATATCACAGTCTCAGCTTTTTTATCGCGTCTAATCACGTCGCAGCGCCCACGGTGTTGGAAAGGGACTATACAGTGCAACAAAATTTCCCGTATTAGTAATTGTAATGATATTTCTAAACATAAATATTGAACATAAGGGAAAAAAAAGCAAGGGTTCATTCAGAATAGATCGAACAATTGAGAATCAAATATAATGTCACATAATTGAAAGAGTCCTTTATACCAGGGTACACTAATTCAAATAAGAATGACTGCTCTTGTCCTTTCTTTTCCTTAATATGTATCGCCCATGGTGTTTGTGAAGACAATTTCATACCATACCACAGGTAAAACTAAAACTTATCGTGCAAATGTTGGACAATTCGTCAACGAAAGGATTGTCATGTGGGTATAAAATGCATCCCTGGTTTATGCCGGTTTATGCAGTAAATATTCCTGACTCCACTTTTCCTACATAAGGTAGCGATTAAAAACAATTCAAACAAAGATATAAAACATGCTACCTACATTTAATCTTGATACAGACAAAAACATCCACATGCAAGCCATGTTCTTCAATCTAAAATCATAATCCTTTGAAAAGATTGATTTTATAACATTTGTAATGGGAAAAAGTCTTCATTTTACTAGGTAAATATTTCATCACTTTACCTTATGATGATTCGTGCCGTTTGGAAGGTCTCATTCGGACGAGATTTCTCGTACCCGGAAGAATCATTCCAGTTATCGGGAACCAAGATGGAAATTTCTCTGAAGTACAGAGCTTGATCAGTTGCATCATAGAGCATTTGTGACGTCAGAGTGAACATGTTCTGCAAGGCAATCAGAGTAGCCTATGTAAGGGATTTGAAGATGAATACAAAGTAACATGCAATGATACGTTTATGGCATTATTAATACGGAATGGGTGAAATAGCTAAGGACATAGCTGTGAAATAAAGCTAGACATTTATCTCAGTGGTGGGGTAACGGGGAGGGCAGGGGGACATGGTTCCCCCTAACGGAAGGAAGGGTACCCCTCGTCGGAGAAAATTTTCGTCGGGAATAGGTGCGCTAAAATATTTAGTCCCCCACGACTTCCAGCCGCCTCAACGATTTTGTTAAATTTGCACTAAATTATGGCAAACCCTTCCATGAATACCCCAAATTTATCAGTTTTAGTTTTCCTCACGAAATTTTCAAATTTTCTTTTACTAAAATCTCAAATTTAGCCTAATTTTGAATAGAAACACAAACAAAATTTTCGGCGCGTTCGTCCCCCTTTCGGCATCTCGTCGCACTTTACAAGTCTTCCGGTTGCTATCCCTGCGTCGAGCAGCTTGCTCCCTCTGTCGGACAAATCTTGTCGCCAATCCTGATTTAGGTATAGTTTACTGCATTACAAAATTTATCATTCAACAAACCTCTACCTCTAGCAATAAAGTCTGAGTGGCTATTTTCCATCTTGTTTGAATCAATTATACTTATTACTTATACGGTACTTTAGATGACGTAGCCTATGTTAATTATTGCTTTGAATAAGTACTTTGCAGTGTTCTCCACTAGCCGTTTTGTCCGGGCGTCTGAAGAATGTGCATCAGCGCCCGGTCTAAATGTTGCCGCCAGCACAAAAACCTTGGCCACCCGGACAAAAAAAATATTGCTTTCACTTTATTTAGTAACGTTTGAATTGTTCAACTCAAATTTAGCACCACATTGTAGCACCATTTTGCATCTAGCCCACCTCAAGCGAGCAAAAATTTTCGAAAGGGGGAGGGGACCCCCTCCCACAGGATGGCAATTGGTGTTATCTGCCAGATCAGAGACAAGCGCCCGGAAAAAATTTGGACCTGTGGAGAACACTGGCTTTGTAATATCCCTATCTGTTGTGTCTTGTTGAAGAGCTTATGACAGACCGTACAAGTCAGATCTTAGTTACAATAGCAAAAGCCTAGTGAAATTTCCTTAGTTCTGATATAGGCCCCGACCTCCATTCTCATTACAAGAAACGCCCTTGTTCCGCGTAAATTGAAAAAAATCAGTAACAAATATGTCACATGATTTATAAAAATCCATTCATGAATTAGGATGCCAAGGTACACTAATGCAAATTTTCCCTTTAAGGCAGTAGTTTCGTCGCCAAAACACACCGTGTATTGTCTTGAATGGTGCTTATCTTGCAGCATGTGTGAGCATAATTACAAGTGTAATAGACTGACGTCACGGACCTCCAAAATGTTTTTTCAGTACCTGTATAAGTGCCTGGATAATAAATTTACAATTGCTGGTAAGTGCCAGTATAAGTAGCCATAAGCACCTAAAAGGGGGACTGAAAATCCCGTTGTTTGGCTTGTTTTACGGATTTTCAAACACGTGTAAGTATATTAATTTGCGTCATTTCCTTGCTGCGGAGAGGATGATCTCGAAAATGTTTAGTTTTTCTTTGAAGCGCATGGTTAATATCGATATGTGAAAATAACAGATTAATGGGATATTAAGTTTATTAACTTTAAGTTTATTACGGTACGTCCGGTAGACGTTTGTTCATAACATATCTACGTATTGAGTGATGGAAGTAACATAAGCGCTCTAGTGCTCCAAAGAAGCAAGTGCGGTTTTTCCACTTATTACTATTGTGCTCTTCCGGGCCATTATATAGCTGAAACAATAACCAGCCAGTTCTTGGAAACTTCAAATGAGAGTTTTTTATCACCAGCAGTAAAATAACATCTATCTTTGTACGTATTCTCTTATGGCTCTGTAAGTTTGTGAATGTATAGAACCCTTCTACGTGAGAAAATGATGCCTTTTGATCTACGATACGAATTCGTTTGATAAGATTATTCTCATTTCCTCATCACCTGTTCACAAGATGAACTTTCTGTTCAGTATTAACCTTTTTTCTATTTGGCTTCGACTTGATTTTATGCTTAAGAGATGTTTCCCTCCTTATTTATTTTTTTTTTTATAAAACTCTTGCTAACTTTAGCCTTGACAACTTTGACAAACGATGTTTTCTTCAGATGTCATTAACATTAAAATGTTATTATTTAACTATAAGTAGTTTGACAACTCCGTAATAAAATATAAGACATAAAGTTATAAAAAAACTGAAACTCCAGAAGCCTGAACAATATTAAGTAACACCCGCGGGCTCCCTGTGTGACATAATACACCACTGGCACCGGGATTTAAAATCACAGTGTGAATTTTACAGACTGCTCCTCAATGCAATTTAGAAGGCGGTCACAATTTAATAAAGAAACTGTACAAACCGAACCTGTTTATCTCATCAATCAACTTATTATATGAAGTTGCCCGCCTCAGGGTGCATTCTCTCCCAATCTCGTGACAAGTAGGGAAATTATAAAGATTACAAAGGAATATGGGATTTTCCCTTATCTCTAAAGTTAATAGGCTGTTTATTAGTAATCTGCTGGTGGTAATTGAAAATATTTCTTTATATGGAGTTTCTGCATTAGACAACCATACGTTATGTCCAAAGAGATCCATGAAATAAGTTTGTTATCTCTTGTTTCAAGGTCAAAGTCACAACGGAAAAACCTTTCAGACTGTCACATGTTAAATTGACATTCACCAGAGCATGGCCGTTGAAAGGTTTTTAAAATAAAAAAGAGGGCTGTGACCCTTTACCTCCCACACTTTTGCATTTTCTAAGGTAATATTTGGACGTTCTAATGATATTTATTGTAGAAAACTGCAGACTAGGAAAACTTTTTGGTTACTGTAGCTATACAGGCCTAAGCTCCGACGGTCCAGAAGGGGGGGGGGTGCTAAATTACACAGTGTAAGAAAAAATCAATAGCTTGATACCAATTTTGTCATACGCTTCAACCAACCTTTTCTCAAATTAATTTCTTATGCAACTAAAATTTACATGATAAAACTTTTTTTGGAGTTTTGGAAACGTGTCAGGGTTGCCAGGTGGGATTTTCATCGCCAAAATCTAATTTTGGTAGTTAAAAATCTCGTTTCAACTTTGACATTAACAGTTTTCATTTCGCAGTTGATATAGGATGCAAACTCAGTAATGCTTATAAATGCAACGACCTTAAACACATATCAGTGTTTTCTGATCTATCAGAAATTCTGTGATCTTTTCTTTAAAATAGCAATGGAAAACGGGATTTGACATTATGGCAGGACTTTTCACCGTATGATTTCGAAATCCTCAGTGAGAGCTAATTACGTAAAAGATAATTCCAAAATAGGGTCACAGTGGAAAATTTCAATGGTTTGAAATTTTATTGAGTATATGCGACGGTTTTCTAGAAACGCAACGACGGGACTAGAAATTGGTTGTAAAGAGAGTAGAATGTTGAGGAGGTGACAAGTATGTACCTAGATGAAAGTTCTCCGAATTCAATAAAGACAATTTATTAAGAAATTGCTTGACTATTTCTCAAGACCTGTTTGACTATTTTATCTATAACTACAATCTGGCGCCGACCAAACACCTCGTACGAACATGGCATTTGACTTAAAAGTGCGACTCCGAACTGTGAACCCTGGATCATGTTGGCGTCGTCAATTGGGTATGGTCGAATAACTTGGGCAGATACCATACCAGATAAGTTCAGATGAATTTATCAAAGTCTCTGTTTTAAAACAGTAGTGAAATATCTTTGGCTGCCATAAATTGTGGGAGAGTCTCGATTTTCATGTTATTTTGTGAAAATTGAATAATTTATCTCCTAGTAGAACTGATTATGAACCGCAAGTAGTTACAAAGGAAGGAAAATTGGAGGTGGCGTTTGTGTTACTATAAGCATTCTAGTGACGATTAAAGGTTGTTTAAGGGCGCATTTAGCAAATGAAGCTCAGTGCATGTTGTTTCTAATTGTAAATACTTTTTCAAATGAATAAACTCACTTCTCATGATAAAATTTGAATATATTATGATTTTGTCCAATTTAGGTATACGAAGTCACGTGTGGGTTAAAGCAAACCGTGGACAGTTTCACAAACCGTGGGTATACTATGTGCTCCCAACCTCATGGTTTTGTCAACGGAAGCATGCTTGAACCATGGCGCGTACGTATATTTGAAAGAAAATTGTCATTTCCATTGAGGAATATACTAGTGTATGGAGGGTATAACGTTTTACAAAAGTTAAGGTAAAGTTTTAGAAAAAGTGGTTCTCAGTGCCTGTATCTGGCTATACCTCTCTGGTTGTGCACACTTGTGCTATAGTTTCAAACATGGTCGGCGATTTGTAGTCAATATTGGGAGGGGGGCATGACCCCATTCTCAAATAATTTACTATGTGAAAAATCAAAGTCAATGGGCGATTTCTCAAATATGTGGGGGACATGTACCCTGTCACTCTGGGATGGTTTCAACATTGACGTTATGACAGCATAAATTGCGGTGCCAACACGGTGTCCTTATAACCTACATCCCGAGTTATTTTTTGTAACTTATTTGTGCATGACGCAAGTAAATGCTTTCCAATGTAGGCCACTTGATTTATGCAAGACAATGGCTGCCCTTAACATATGAACTTAGCCTGAAATTCAGTAGGCCTACGTACAATTAATTTATGGATCCTTAAAGACATAGTGCAGTATCCCACAGGCTATTTTACCCTCTCAAAGATTCTCACAGCCCACGGACAGACGTGCAGTGAATTCGACTGCACTGCTAGTAGGATAGTAATGCCATTACAAGTACAGCCAAGGAAGGAAGGCCTACGATAAAAGATAAATACCGTATAAGGTTGGTTACAGATAACAATTTTTCACGTCGGACGTGAGGTTAATTTTTTGCAATGAGTTCAAGCTGAAGAAAATTACTTTTTTTTTTGATCTCAGATAGATTGGGCTTACCACGTCGGTCTACTAGATCAGGGTTGAATCACCCCTCGTTTGTGAAAACAACATTCATAATGAATGTTTTTTATGACTGTCGTTATCACAAACGCGGTTGATCGCCGAAATGTAAATGTCAAGAGGATAAATTAATAATCGAGATCAGTATGGTCTGCCAAGCTGACTTCTGAATCAAGTTCATCTTTTCAAACACACTGTTTCGTATTGTTTCGTTATAGGTAAGGTTCGCCTTTGTTTCATAAAAAATGTATAAGCCAAATAGACAGTAGCGGAAGACTTTGGTGTGCCATAACCGTTCGAAAAAACATACATTTGTATAGCTTAGGTCGAGAAGAGATTTTCAAAAAGATGGCGGTCGTTTTTAATTTTAGATACTTATAACCGGCGTATGGGGTACGCTGAATTTTTTTAAGGGGTACGAGAAACATCTTTTCCGGAAAATGCGCCATTTTGCTGGAAACAGAGTGGACTATGCGATCAGCAGATTAACAAAACCAAAAGACTTAAGCTACGTTCATTTCCAGTTGTCTAATGTCACGTGGTATGTTCTTTGTTCACTACAATCTCAGTTATGCGATAGGACAATACCGTTACCCATCTGACGAATATGTATACACAGTTAAAATGAAAAAGTTGCATCGATGTTTTCAATTTTACGGAAAAATATTTTTTCTCTGCCTGGGGGGAAGTCATTAAAGAACGTGCATAATCCAGGGGGAGGCCGATGCAAAGGTTAAAAGCCTGATTTAAGGCAAGGTATCTCAACCTTTTGTAAGTCGAGTTTCACTTTTGACTGTTGAAATTATCCTTGGATCACCTCTTAGCATTTATCAAATGAAAATAAGTTCCACTTAACCTTCATTATAACTTCACTGTACAAGACAATTTACAATGTTAAACAGCATATACGTCTTATAACCTTCCATCTGTGTCGGATGTTAAAAAATGTCAAATAATAATAAAAATAAAGATATGCAGTTTTTTGGTATATATGAACAGTTCATCATATTCAGACCGATTGTGCAAAACCATATCTCAACTGCCTTTGCAACGATACAGAGAGGAGAATCTACATTTGCAAGCGGCGTCGCCAGTCAAAGTGTCCCTTAAAGGGACGTATTTTCTTTAACTAAAACTCGGGGAGAAGGGGGGTAATGTTTGGTTTTCGCTTTTCGGCATCCTGCCGAAGGAAGAAAAAAATGGAAAGCATAAAGCAGCGGGGTCGCCTAACATTTGGGTTGTTGAGGGCAGCGTTCGAAATAGCCGGTATCGCATCGCAAAATGCCACGCACTTTCTTGCACATACGATGTACTTCTCAAAATGAATAGCGTATAAGAATGCGATGCACTGGGTTTTCCAAATTATAAAAAAACAGTAGAATGAAGTAACAAACACACACACACACACACAGCAAGGCTTTGTCGGGAATGGACACATTTTCAGCAATTATTCCTCGAGAAGAAAATCAAACCACAAGCTACGAACCCCATATGTATTTCCATATCAATCACACAGAACGGGATCTTCAAGAGCTCCATTTTATTTCGCAAAAACATGATCTGTATGTCCTATCAGGGAGTTACAACTCCCTGGTCCTATCTAGCCTTCGTGTGTTATTTATGTGTACACTGTACATTCAGTATGTTATAGGCGCAATGTACACTAACAGTTGAAAACTAATGAATTTCATCGTAAGGCAAAATTGCTACACCAAAATGAAAAAAAAAAACGCTATACGGAATCATTTTTGTGTAGCACTTTTGCTACACCAAAATATTTCATTAACTCGAACGGTGGTTGAGATTGGGCCCGTGGGGGCAGGGGAACACTTTGCGGGAGGGATAAATAAAGCAAACTGTACGTATGAACAATGACAATACATTCTGTTAATTTATTTGGGCTGCATGGGACAATGAGAGGCATGGCCCCTGAAAGGTCTGGGTAATGATCCTGTGCTCCTCTGGTTACCACCTGCCGTTTGCTTTCTCTTTCAAAAGGTCCAGTTTCCACTTTTTTGTAAAAATAAACGAGAATCCCCCCTTTCACATTTATGCACAGGATAAGAGCATGAAGTTCAACGTCTGCAAGAATATATTGGTACTTGGTTTCTGTGATATTGCGTATGATATTTCACACAATAAATGAACTCGCTTTGTTGACGTAAACAACCGATAACCTGACACCTAGTCGAATATAAAATTTCAAGTTATAGTGGAAGCAGTTCTCCGGGTGTAGTTTAAAGGTACGGTGTGGTTCTTGAAGTTCGAAATACTCTGAAATACAGTGGCTGATAAAAGTTTTTCAGCTACCACAACCGTTTGAACACATTATATTAGCAATAAATATATGGAAGCACATATTTTCTCAGATATCTTTTGATGGAGGGTTGTGTCTAGGCGTTATCGAGCTCACATTTGCCCCGGCCCTCGTTAATCAGGGTTTCATGGCCGGTCAATTCGAAATGTTCCCTACGACGAATTGAAAATCATCAAAAAACTGATTTCATTCTTTTGCCAGGTTTGCTCTGAGTTTTCTTAACATTTAGCTGTTGGCTTAATGCATTGTATATATTTATTATACGAACTAAATGTGACATTGAGTCCCATAAAACTGTGCAAATTTATGTCACGGTCAAGATTTAGGTTAACATCAACTCCTACGTGGAGTAGAAGGTATGTTATCCTTAGGCGGAACAGGGCAATGTCTTTAGATTGAATGGTATGTATTTTAATGGGTATTTTCCCTTGTTTTTTATAATAATTTTTACTGTTCGCGAATTTCTTGAACTAATGACAGATATATATCGCATCACAATGACGTCTCCCCTATCACGCTTATGGTGTAAGCGACTGTCTCAGGCCCGTAGCTGGACAAGATACTGAAGGGGTAGCTTCTGGGTGAGGGGAGAACAGTGGCGGCACTACGTTAGGGCATGGGGGCATTTGCCCTCTCAGATTTTGCCTTGCCTCCCCAGTCTACCTTATCATTCCAAATCAGATCTCAGAATAGTATCCTGAGACTTATTTATTCACCAAGAGATACGCTAATATCTCAGAGCTTCCGAGGGGCTCTGCCCCTGGACCCCCACCAGTAGCACTAAGGCTGGATCCTGGACCCCACCAGTTAGAAAGTATAGTGGCCTGACGGGTAGAATAGCCGAATACACTAACAGGTACCAATGGGGGCTCCCTGGACCCACCCGCCAAAGTTCGCGCTTTGTGCTCGATTTTTTGTCTACCAACATTTTCTTTCGATTAGAATGGATATCGAAAGATAAACACAGGGCTGAAGAGAGGATGTGACACAGCAATTACTCAGTCGTCCATATACTGTAGCAATAAAGTAATAGACCGACACTAAATTCATCACGTCTGTTTCATTTGCCCGACCTTTCTTCTTACCTATGTATAGCCTGCTGTGTGCGAAAATATGACATTGACATAACTCAGACCAGAGAAAGGTTGTTTCAAGAACAAACCTGGTATACCAGGGTTCTTAAGTGTTTCGAGCCCCGGGCCCTTTTACTTAAAGGGAAATATTGCGTTTGTTTTACAGATAATTTCCATACTTTTAAACCGATATTAATAGATACAGAATGATAGACAATTCAAACTATGGCAGTACGGGAAGCTTTCTTTTCAAGATATGTCTCTTACAGAAAGAAATTCGGTTATTTGTTCCACAAAAATAATTTGTTCATGGAAACTTTCAAACATTCAAATGATGCAAAATCCGTTACTCCTTTTATGAATAACACTTGGAGGAGACAAAGGTAAACTAAATTTATTAGTGAGACTGAACAGTTTAATAATAATGAAAGGTATTTCCTTTGTATGTCATGTTGATACATTTTAAACGCAGTATTTCCTATGCTATAAAGATAATGCAGTAGCCAGGATTTCTTTCAAAAGTTTGCTTTCATATCAGTAGAATTTTGGGTTCCAGTCCCTAATCTTCCTAGGACCATTTTAATGCATGTCGCGGGTCGCAGATAGCTGCGTGGGGTACCGCCACTTGATAACTTGCACAGTATATACGTTATATTATACGGTTATATTTGGGTTTGCTTTGTGCGCTTGGAGTGCGGGGGATGATTCCTTCATGACAGAAATTAGTGTACACCGCCTGTGAATACTGTTTAATTAGGGAGAGGGTTTAATCTGGGAAAGGGTTTGGCATACAACAGGTACTCAGCGGCACAACCCTATTGTTTGACCCAAATTGCCTAAGGTATATTTGCGAAATGTGTAACTGAGAAAAACGACGGGTTCACTTAAGAACTTTTACACATACATAACGCAGCGAGCTTAGTTGCTATTTGACAATAGCAACTCCCTGCATAAGGTAACACTGCTGGGAATATTGCAATTTCTCTCAGTTTCATGCATATTGTAATACACGTATACTAGTAATATTTGACAAATACATTGTCAAGAAAATTGACAAAAGAGTACAGACAAATTTGAATTAATTATTTCATTTCCACATACTGTTCACGTCATCCTTCCTGGATCAGGGGAGGG
>WURT03079144.1:2842-13129 GCA_009936505.3 Holothuria glaberrima | reverse complement strand
TCAGAATGCAGGATTTTCAATAACGGATGGCTAGAGGTGGTAGAATCTATCTCAATCCTACTCCTTGGAGCACTTGTCATCCTTACCCGATGGACGAGAATGTATCACAGTCTGCTGCTATTTGTCCAAAGCTGGCGGTGGAGGATCCTTACTCTGCACTGCAATATGACAAAGGAACAGATCAATGACCTGAAGGAAACAACTTTCTGAATTTGACAGTTTTCTCATTCGACAACCAGTAACTCATCTTTAAACCACTGATATGAAATGCCCTCAACATCACTGTGGACAGTTCAGAAGAACAAGTAGTTAAGAGTCCCTAGAATATTTTCTGTTTGTTCTTGCATGATTTGATCTGAGGATTTTTTAAATGTAAGGCAGTATATTCAACCCATGGAGTTCTTTCAGTGTGGACAGAGCACCCTGCACTAACATCATACGTGTGAAATTGCAACCATATGTATGTGTTCAGGCTTTATGGCTGCTGCCTATGTCTTCTGTGTTAAGTTTGTGGTTCAGTATTGACAGATTATGAGAAAAATTTGGGGAAATTTTTGAAAAAATATGCAAAGTTTGGTTGAAATCAATAAAAAATATGAAGCACCTTGATTTTTTCCTTTTACTCATGTTTGTATTTTGCCTAAAATGTTGCAGATTCAACATGTTGCAGATCAAATTGTGCAAACCATAGTTTTGCTTTGGCCATCTTGGTAAGCCTAAATTTGTTTGAATGGTGGTATTAGTTTCAATCAGGTGATCCTCTGTCTACATTACAATAGGTGTCTGTGATTCAACCACAAAGCCAACTTAGCACGGTCACCCAGAACTTATAGCATATTAAAAGTTGCATTTGTTTATGATTGTAGGTTTCCTGTCTGACTCATAGTAGAACTGTTGGAAATAATCTTTAAACTTCTTTAATAATATTTTTATTGTTCCTCATTCTTGGTTGATGGTTCTGTTATTCAAGGACCAGGATGAATTCCACACTTTGCCTATAAACACGAATGTGCTTATGCAAGCTCTGTGTAGTTGAGCTGTGTCAACATTTGTAAGGGGTTATACATGCACAAACTGTGGTTCACAGCTGATTAGTGCCACACGTAAAGCCAATAATCAATTGTTGGAGGCAAGCTAAGAATGTGTGACACATTTGAATAGGGTGATTTGATGCAGCAGCAAAGCCATTAAAGAATGGCTTCATGCCACCAATGTGGAAATCTTTATTTTTGTGACTTTTGCTGCTTGTGTTTCTATTTTAGGTATTGTTCTGCATAATGCAGGATGTACAGCCCTGGGCCTCAAAGCAAGGGCATCTGAAGCAACTCACTTTTTGGCAATAAAAAATTGACTTTTGTTCCCCAAAATAAAAATGACTTGAAAACATACAGAGGTATTGTCAACATTAACAATAATCAATTTAGGGCCCTAGAAATCCCCTTAGGGTTTAATCATATTAAAGTTAAACCCAAAGAAAAATGGATTGAAAACATACAGGGATATTGCCAACATTAACAATTAACAATTTAGGGCCCTAGAAATCCCATTGGGATTTCATCATATTTAATTTTAAACCCAAAGAAAAATAGCTTGAAAACATACATGGGTATTGTTAACATTAACAATTAACAATTTAGGGCCCTAGGAATCCCATTGGAATTTCATCATATAAATTTTAATCCCAAAACAAAAATGGCTTAAACATACAGGGGTATTTTCAATATTAACAAAATCAATTTAGGGCCCTAGAAATCCCATTGGAATTTCATCATATTAATTTTAAACCCAAAACACAAATGGCTTGACAACAGACAGGGGGTATTGTCAGCATTAACATTAACAATGTAGGGCCCTAGAAACACCATTAGGATTTCATGACATTAATTTTATGCAGTTTTATAATGTCATTGGGCTATATAGATTTCTTAATCATTTGTGTTAAAGATAAGTTAAGTTGTCAATTTCTTTCTAGTAGCCTAGGCAAAAAGGGGTAAGCAAATTTCATAATATTGGAGTATAAGTTGCAGCAACAAAAGTACTCTCTTTTTTCAGTTATATTCTTTCAAAGTTTTAGCAAAAGGATCTTAATATTTTGAGCTTGGTCTGTCATTACCAACTTTAATACAAAATATGCCTTTTTCTTTCAAAGTTTTAGCAAAAGGATCTTATTTTGAGTTTAGTCTGTCATTGCCAGCTTTAATACAAAATATGCCTTTGTTTGAAAAAGTCCCTGTTTTCACATCTTTTAAAATAATAGCATAGTTGTAACGAGTCACTCAATTTTGCAGTCGAGTCAAGTCATTTACTACTTTCAATGTGACTCGAGTCATTGTATTATTTCTATGGGGAAAATTATACAATTGCTTGAGTCATTCCCCTTTTGAAAATTAGTGACTCGAGTCATGACTCGTTACAACACTGAATAATACCTACAGTAAGCTGCTTATTGTCATCTGATCATCCCACGGGAATAAACCCCGATGGTTTTATTGTACACATTTAGAATTGCCTGTTAGGACTATGGGTTATCACTGTGTATCCCACAGAAAACAAGGAAGGGTCTCATTTTACTCTATAAAATAGTGTATTGGCCAGAAGAATTTTGAAAGAACTCATTCAGAAATAAGAGCCATTAGAGTATTCTGAATGAGTGCCCTCTTTTTGGCAACCTCCCATTTGTGGTTTTGTACAAAGATGTATCACATGTCTGTTTTGAAACTTGTATATATACTATTGAAAGTTAAAACACAGGATGATATCAGTATCTTTATTCTGGGAACGAGGAATTGCACTTGAGGAAATTGCTCTTTCAGATTAATGTTGTAACCTTGTGGTTACCATCAGAGTGTGGCAAGGGTCCAAAGTAACACTGCATGATTTTAGGCTGAATTTGTTGTAGGCGAGGCCACTCTGTACCTACAGTATTATCAGTTATTACTGAATTTGATAATTTTCCTTAAGTGTGGAACTAATTTATAGAATTCTGTCACCCTGGGAAGGAGTTGTTTCAAGGGATACTCAGGCAGAATAGTTTTGTGGGATATTCCTTGCAGGTTCATGCTGTACATTCTGTAGAACAATACTATACATTGAATAAAGAGAAATGTAGTAATCATGCATGTACGTATATAGAGTTGTAATAAATTTTGCAACTGGAGTTACAACCTTCCCAAACTTTTTGACTTATCAAATCCTTGAGAATTTCTATCTTATGAAATAACACAGTACCAGGTATCATTAAAATAGCTGTAGTTGATGTGTCTTGCTGTTAAAAGAGCAGCTTGGTTACACCTTTGGTCATACCTACCTCCATGATAAGGTTCCTTATCTGAATAATTAGGCATGATATGTGAAACATTATTCTATAACAAGAAACTGCTATAAAATGGAGAATATATTTTATATCTAATACACCCTAATCTAAAACATGCTATACCTTTTGGCAGATATTTTGTGCAGCTTTTTAAGTTCACCCTCCCTTTAAGTCGATATCGTATGTTTACTGACCTTGTCACCTTTATTTGTGTATCCAGGGGGATTTCCAGCATAAGCTATTGTGTGACAGGTCTATTCATTTCTTTGGCTGTAGAACTTAGCAATGACTATTATACAGTAAGCACCCAAGTGCAGAGCTTATAGCTTCTGCTGGTAGCTTCTTATAATGCTGTGCCAGTTTGTATGCTGTTCAAATTGGGTCAACAGCAGTGGGTGTTTCAGTTTGCTTTATTATGAGTGGGTCCTTCTGATCAATACACTTAACATATGAAAAGACATAATACAAAACCTTAAAAACTGAATTGGTATGGAGCATTATAAGTGCGTCTAGAAGTATTTTTTTTGTCTTGTATGTTTTGGTGTGTGAATTGTAAAACATTTGTTTGGTCATGAATAAATTAGATGCCTGTTTGAATTCAATAAGTAAGATTGTGTGCAGTGTGTGGCCTGGGGAAAGTGTTTGGCTAGGAGCTTGAGGAAGGTTCTAGGCCTACTACTACTGTAGACATATGGGGGAGGAAAGGGTAAGAAGGGGACTTTGTAGGCTCAGAAGCACTTCATTGATTAGGAAATGGGAGTGAGGATAGGTAGGAGAGGGATTAATGAAGACTATAATCTCTGTAGTTGTGATTTCTTATCAAAAATAGTGAAGTGTAAAAATATGTAACCAGTTTGAAAGGTTTACTGAACTTACGTCGTAGCAGGAACATAATGATATGCTGATTAGTGCATGATATCATTCCTGTGCACACAGTAGGGAGTGGCATGTGAAGGCTTGGTGATAGTTCCTAGGCAATCTAGGTAGAAGGTAAACAAAACCATATGCACTAATAGCTGCTGGTACAGTACTGTAATTATGCATGCCTTACCTATACCCATGTAAAGTGTTCGTTGTTTTACTGGAGTTTAGTGTGCACAATATGCGCTTTACTGTGATGCACCGTGTACATACAGTAGACACGCATATATTGCCTGATGTTAATAATCTTATGTGACCCTCTGTAAAACCAGTGGGTTACTCAGTTTGACCTCTTGATCTTAATCAGTTGTAAGCTCTATATTAAATATGCCATAATTCCTGACAAGACTTCAACATAAACTGCTAATGCTGCAGGCTGTTTGCAAACATCATTTAGGGAGGTTATTTTTCAGGATTAAGGATGCATAGGCCTATACCAGATGTCTGGTCAGACTATAGGGGCATGATGGTGAACAATTAACTGGTTCTGGCTGGATCTTTGAATCAATCAGACTGGATTTTTGTCAAATTCTAGCCAGAATTACCTCCACTATTAATAAATCTAATGGGAGCTTCACTTCTATCAGAATAAGCATTAAAATATATGTAAATGTTGATTTTGCAGATGATCATGTCATAAGAGGCAAAGATTTAGTAACCTCCTAAATGAAAGATATGTTATGGAGAATAAAATGTTCTCTAATTCAATATTGGAATATATCTGTTCAATTGTTAACCTTTCATGAGTCGCAGAATTGTTTCCTTTTTATTTGCAAGTTTTTATGGAGGGAAGGTTTTTAAGTCTCATATGTCTGGTTTTTACATGCTTAACTACCATCGCACACACACTGCAAGTAATTGTCTCTTTGACTCCCTTTGCAGTGCCTGTCATGTAGTGTCTGTCATGCTTTGTAGCTTCCATTCAGATACATTGGACTATGTAGCACTCAGTCATTTTGGTTGTAATGTTTTTGGTAATGTTTTAAGCTCTCTGGGCTGTTTCATCGCTGTGTAATTTGGGCGACATACACCATCAATATTGTAGGGTATAACCTGTCTGTATTTTACAGTTAGTGATTTTATCTTTAGAAACGTAGACTTATGGAGCATTAAGAAACTCTTTCAGTGTATGATCCTTTGGGACAAATGCTTCAATAAACTGTGCACTGAAGCATGCATATGGAAGTCTGAGGTAGTATTTTCAAGATAGAAGCGTACTGTAAGATGACTTCACAACACCATATCCAGGGCCTACGTACCATAGGTGGGGGGGGGGAGGTGGGTGGGCAGCCAGTACATGGACACCAACAGCTAGGACTAGGAGAGTCACAGAAGAGCCATTGAAAATGAACTACCCTGTATTTAGGTCTTCCATCCTCAAGTTTGAGAGGTTTCGATCATCCACCCTCTCATTTTCTACTTAGTGCAATATTTTGGGGTGTCTTTTTTGTACCTTTGGTGTTTCATTATATCTTCATGGGGACCAGACAAAGGATTTCATCTTTTATAGTTTGAATATAAATTTGAGAAGAATATAGATGTGAATACAAATTGCAAAAGTTTACCACTTACTGTAAATGGGAGATCCCCAGTCTAAATGTCAGCACTAGTATGATACATAATTATATAACCATAACCCTAACAAGGCCCCAACATCTTGCAGCACTTTTGCTTCTGGTTGGTCATTTTGTACATTTTCATTGTTAGTGGCCAATTGGGTTAGTACTGTATATTGTTAGCACTACCAGGTAAGCTACTAAAAACAACTATACAGTATGTGCAGCAGTTACAGAGTTATGGGAAGCAGTAAAGATCAATGGCAGGAAGAGATGATGGACCAAAGAAAGTTCATTAATATTACAGTAGGAGCTATTTGAAAGAAAGGCACAGTTTTTGTATAAAATGTTATTTTAGGAAGTGTGTGTGTGTGCCTTGGGGGGGGGGGCTCAAAATGTTGCACAGCCTTATGAAACAGGTGAACCAAAGTTGGAAGATGCAAGGGAAACAAAATGTGAAACAGGATTGGATTATCAGGATTGGATTATTTGTATTATGCAGTAGTTAATTTACAAATCTGTGATAAATACAGGTAAATATAAGGATGTTTTATCAATCCATAACAGTACCATGCATATTTATTGACTTCATTCATAGGGATTACATTGTCGGAGTACTTCCGCGATATGGGTTACAATGTCTCCATGATGGCTGACTCTACCTCCAGATGGGCTGAGGCACTGAGAGAAATCTCTGGACGGTTAGCTGAAATGCCTGCAGGTGAGAATTAAAGTACTAAGCAGTATGTATGAATGAGTCGCAACCACCACGCAGTAGTTCAGACTCATTCATAAATAACATGTGTCTGGAGGGCAGACATTGCAGAGGGAACTTGGAGAAGATAGACATGACTGAGTTTGATCTTTCAGTCTTTGATGAGGTGGAGTGGGGGTGGGGGAGGGGGAGATGGGAGAGGTGCAAGTGCTTTGACCCCATACTATACAAGTACACCCTGTTTTATCATATTTACCCTGTGAGAAAATGGTATCCTTAAATTTGACTTTTCCTTTGTACACAGTCATGGTCAGTGCACTAGAGGAAGGTCAAGTCCTATAATTGTATTGTCATGCAAATACTAGTCATACACCATATAGTTTTCTGATGGGGATTTGCTATTAGGCTGTCAAAAGTTAAGGACGTTAAAAAATGCCCATGTCTTCTTGAAATAAAGAAATGTCTATTTTTGCAGGTGGTATGCCCGTGTGGCATTTGATATTGCACCCCATATTGTATTAAAGGTCAGGTAAATCATGTCAATATATGTATAGAAGCGAAAGTTATTTTGAAAGATATAAACATATTTAATGTTAGTTTGTTATGCCCTAACAAGTTTATGCAGTATGAAGTATGTTAAACATGTGAAACCGATCAGTACTATCATCAGCCTTGTCAGAGATGTCAAGTGATTGTTTCAGATTTCTAGTTTTAGTTCCTTCTTTCCAAGGAAAAGCAAAATGGAGACTGGGAACTGACATTATTAAAGAAAGTGAAATTAAAATGATTGTAAAATGGTGGGTGCCGTTAGTTTGTAAGTTTCTAGGAATAAGGGTAACCGGAGCCTAAACTGATTTTCTGAAAGAACAAAGGTATCATACGATCAACTGGAATGAAGGAAAAGTTGTCAATGTAAAGACATAGGTACATCAGTTACAATTTGTAAGGGTTTTGAAAGCATGAGAAAGAAACAGAGTTGCCGAATATTTTGCAGTTGAATTTTTTGCAAACTGGAATATTTTTCTCTCAACTGCATGGTCAAGTGGTTAGAGGATCTGACTTGCAGCCGGAAGGCCGGGGGTTCGAATCCTGGCCGGGTCATACCATAGACTTCAAAAATGTAACCCACTGCCATTGTGTTTGGTGCTCAGCATAAGCAATGGAGTAGGGAAAATAACCCAGTGAGCCACAACTGGAAAAAAGGCCGTGGCCGGACCGACTTAAACCAACTGGTTAGAAACTGAGCCGTAAAACCTCATCTAACTAATTCTACTTAAGCAATCATCTATCTTAAGGTATGCACATTTCTTTGCAAAATTACATCCTGGGCCCAGTTTAAAAAAGAATGATGCTCAATCTCAAGTTTGATTTTAATAGTAAGACTGTTGCATGATAGATCAAAGTCAGATTGATTGTAATGCTTCATGAAACAGGGCCCAGGAGAGGAATGTCAATTTTTAAAAATGTAACATGTCTACTTTACGAAGTGACCCAAGCTACAGAACTGTAGGGTATGGTATGGTAGAATATAGTGCAGTGTAGTTGGTATTGATTGTAATATTGCTCCATATAGGTTCTGAACTGTATGAAATTTACCTTTTTAAAGGTGTCACAGAGTCTAGTTTTGTAAAGCAGAGAATATCTGATGGTAAAGTTTGATTTACGTCTTGGGAAAACTTGATTGTCTAGGGCCTGATGAGGCCGACTGTTGCACTTGGTTGTGAAATTTATGCTAAGTTAAGCAAACTACTGTAGTGTTATTGGTTATTATCAAGATTTTGTTTTGTAGCAGCATAATAACACCTTATATTGGTACTATCAATTTTATTGCCATATGAAACCTATTCTGTTGATCAAAAAACCTTTATCAATAATATGTAGGCCCACAGAAAATGCACGATTGTAAAGTAAAAACTTAAAATGGTTTAAAGCAGTCTACAGTCTAGTTTATCTTTATACGTTGGTATTCAGAAACTAGTGACTATCTTTGCCTTCTTAAAGTGGGATCTAGGATCTTGCTCATTTTCTTCAGTGTCATCTGCAGAAAATTATGATGCAGAGCTATGTGCAGTATCCTTTCATAATAGACATAATAATTCAGGACTTGTTTCATGAGGCCTAGTGCATGACCACAGATCTGGGAGAAGCCTATGTAGCTAATGAATTGAAACTTCATGTTGGATGACTAACCAACTCAACAGTTTACATCAAATCTGGTTTCTTGTGAAAGACTAGTTCAGATCATGGGAAATCCATAGATTGCACTTGGATGACAAATCTTACTTACTTTGACCTAGGCTGGGATTGAACCCAGAACCTCCCAGTTGTTCAGCTTCATCGCTTCAAATGCCACTGCAGCCTTTATCCACTGGGCCACAGCACATGAGATGCTCTTTGCATAGCTATACTTAGAATGAAGTCGAATTAAAGGCCTCTCAAACAGGGTTACTTTCAGAAAGTTTCTGGGAAATTACTTTGATACATGTAATGAAACAAAAAGGCATCAAGCTCTTGATAAAGGAAACAAAAAGCTAGCTCTGGATGATTGTTGAACCTTGCAATGTTTAAGGGAACTTATTTGTCAGCTGAATGGGATTTGAGGGGTGTTTATAAAGAGAAATCCCATTCCTGTTGTTTATAGTCACTTATTTCTTTAAAAACTTCAATGAAGTGTGCTGTATTATGACTCAACAGCTTTTTGTTTCCCTTTCCTTAAATAGGAGTTGCAGTTATGTGAATTGAATTGCTTCTCTAAGTGATGATTGTACAGTTCTCAAAAGAAAATGGGACAACTATCTGTATTTTGATTTGTCACCATATCACTGCAGGTTAATTCAGTTCCTGGTTAGACTCTTGACCTGACCACACATGAAATGGCCTTATTATAAATTGTATAATTCTTTTTTGTAGCATTTGTAGTGACATTTAAATATATGTCACAATATATGGGCACAGTCTAGGGGATGAAAAGTAAAACAAACTTGATATATTAGTCTGTTTGCAAATGCCGTCAGAATCTCAGTTTCTAGCTATGAGCCAAACTCAACTACTTGCAGATTACCATTGCAAAATTCAGAGAGAACTTATTTCATTAATAAGTGTGTGTGGTACTTAACAACTCATATTGAACAGATTGCTTAGTAGAAAAGGTGTTTAGGCTTCATGTCCCTATACAGTGCCTTATGCACAATCTTCCTCATTCATTCAGTTTAGCCGCAGAGGAACAATTGAGATAAATCAGAATCAGGGTGAAAAATGGAAGCACTGCAGTTTAGCTTAAAAATGTGTAGAGGCTATGTCACAAGAACCTATACATGTGTGCTTCCCACACCGTGAATGTTCTTGACTTCCTAAGAGCTGTTTTGTAGCATATTGCTTTCTGTTGCATTTCTTTTACACATTTCAAGCATCATAACGGCTATAGGGTTTAAATGGGTACCTGTGAGGTAAAGTATCATTGGGCGCACTTTTAGAGCTATTGCTGCTCTGGAGGGATTGTCTCTGGAGGGATTTATCATTGAACAGGGGGTAGTATCGTGCTGCCACTTTGATTAGGATTGCCTAGATAGTTGCACATTAAAAATGCAAACATTATCCTGTCAAAAGTATTCACAGTGTACAGAGTGAAGGCATGTTCATAGAGTAAGGTGCCTGCTATGGTCAGACATGGACTATTGTGTTGTGCAGTTTATTGATATTTGTTGTCCTGCATGGGCACCTGGGCACCCATTGTTTTGGTTTTGCTGTAGCAGTCAATTATTAAACAGTCATTAATATAAGTC
>WURT03079133.1:0-13129 GCA_009936505.3 Holothuria glaberrima | reverse complement strand
AATTTAGTGTCATTCTGCCACGAAAATGGAGTTACGTCATTAACTGAAAGTTACAAGCTACAATTTACCCGTGTACATTCAAACAAGTCCAAAACTAACCGTTTGATTTGTCCGGCTTTACAATTATGAAGTAAAATCCCGAGGTGTAATAAAGTCCTCTTTAGTTTATCCCACGACGACACTTTTCGTATTTTTTTTTCTCCAAAACTCGTTTGGGAATTTTCAGAAAAGGATCTGGCAACTTTTTGTACTGAATATAGCACAACTAGGTTATCCTAATCTGTACGGGCAGATCCAAACCGTTGAGTCCCCTGTTACTTCGGGACCATTATTCCCTTTGGGAGCACTTTAATAAGGGAGGTTTCACCTGTAGGGGATGGTAGCCCCAGACTGTTTTTTTTTGACGTTCACTTCACAATTCACACCCACCTTTGAAATTCAATAAACTGCACTTGTGTAAGATGAGAGAATCACTTTTGAATTTATGGTTAGAAACTTGACTTGACCCTTACGTCACAGTGGACCGTTTCAGAACTGATCAATTTAAGTTCCCAGACATGCGTGTTCCAATCGAAGGATTGACTTGACTAGCTCAAGAATATACGTATTGAACGAACTAATGAAAATAAAGTGCTTTTTATAACATGTGACATTTCCTTTTGATCTTTGGATTTAATTTCGTTGTAATTACTCAACCAGTAAAAATATGTAAAGCAAGAAAAAAAGTCAAATCATATTATTTTAGTGAAATGTGGTCAGGAAAGCCTTATACTAATAAAAATATTGAAAGCTCTCTCTCCTAATCCATCAAAAATATTTCACCGTAGCTAAATTCGTGTCTCTAAATTCCACACTTGCGCTGTAACTGTAAAAGGAAAGTATTAACCCCTGCGCAAGCTACATTAATTTAATCGTTGACGTATGCAAATCACCTTCAATTTCGTAATCAGGAATACGTGTGTTATCGTAAAACGTCGTCTGTGTGCGCCATGTATACGTAACATAAATATGCGGTACGTCATTAAAAGACGAATACAAATATCATGTGAAAAAAACATATCGAAACATATCCTGCTCTGTGCCGACAAGTTTACAGACATGGCGCAAATACTAATTTTTACAGCTGCAGTTAATTGTATGTGAATTTCACAAGGAGGAAAATTAACTTATCAGGATACAGGAAGGAGGGTGGCAAACTATTTTAAAGACGTATCTGTTGATGGAAGCCGTTACAACTCATTTCGTCTCTTTGGTCAATCACTTTGCAGTGAGGTGTTGTTTGATTTCACCTTGCATTTGGACATACGGCATTTCCAGTCGCATATTTTGAGTGAAACTCGATAATTTGCCAGAATATTAAAACTTATTGTTACGAGGAAGAGTAAGTTACATCACGTCTACATGCAGCCAATGAAACTTGTAAGAGATGTTGCCTAAGCAACCATTCATACATTCCTAACCAAACTTTTCATTATGCAGTATTAAGACTAACTTAAATGCAAGTAAGTGCAAAAATGTACCAGCTGGTTCAGGCAAACAGGGCCCTTTGGATTCCTTAATATCTCTGGGGTGGACTATCACGGTAACTGTTGGAAAGAGGACACATTATTCGGATAATCGGTGAAAGAGATAATATCGAGAGAAGAAGGGTGGTTATTTTATAACGTATGTGGAATTTTCCTAGTAGAATACAAAATACCTGGGTAGAATAATGGAGCTACTGGTTTTTATACATACAAGCCCGTAGTCCAAGGGGGGGGGAGGTAGTGGGCGCTCTAGGAAAATTTTCCCCCTTCCCCTAGAAAATTCTGAATTGAAATTGCCCTAATGCATTTCAGTATGCCTTGCCCTCTAAGAAAATATTTCGCCTCCCTGAGCTATCTAACCCCTTTCCCCGAGTACCTTGTTTGGCTACGGGACTCATTGTGGTCGAAGATCACAGGGACAGGTCTAGTTCCTTTCACTTTTATTACAAGTAGAACACCCTTTCTCAGTCACTCTCATTGTTTTTAATTAGAACATAAAATATGAACTTTGATTTTTTAGGGATTAAAATGTATAATATCTAAAACTAAAATCTGAAATCATGACTGATCTGATACTAATAAAGCTCAATAAAAACCTATAGGTTTGCCTATCTTTCTGAGGCCCTGTTCTAACACTGCCTCTTGCACGCCTACTACGCAAAGCGTGGAAAGGTTCATTATCCCCCCCCCTAACTTGGGACACGGATCCACGCCCTAGAATCCTACACCATGGATACGTCATTAAGCAAAGGCTCGTATAATTTAGTGTCATTCCTCCACCAAAAAGGAGTTAGTCATCAACTGAAAGTTACAAGCTACGATTTACCCCTTTGCATTCAAACAAGTCCAAAAACTAACCGTTTGATTTGTCCGGCTTTACAATTATGAAGTAAAATCCCGAGGTGTAATAAAGTCCTCTTTAGTTTATCCCACGATGACACTTTTCGTATTTTTTTTCTCCAAAACTCGTTTGGGAATTTTCAGAAAAGGATCTGGCAACTTTTTGAACTGAATATAGCACAACTAGGTTATCCTAATCTGTACGGGCAGATCCAAACCGATGAGTCCCCTGTTACTTCGGGACCATTATTCCCTTTGGGAGCAGTTTAATTAGGGAGGTTTCACCTGTAGGGGATTGTTGCCCCAGACAGTTTTTTTTTCTGACGTTCACTTCACAATTCACACCTTCCTTTGAAATTCAATAAACTGATATTGTGTAAGATGAGAGAATCACTTTTGAATTTATGGTTAGAAACCTGACGTGACCCATACGCCTACTGCGCAAACGGTGGAAAGGTCCATTATCCCCCCTAACTCGGGACACGGATCCACGCCCTAGAATCCTACACCATGGATTGGCCACCCCGCCTTTCGATACGCAGCTTGACGCCGAATTAGACTACACAAAGTGCGCAATAAAGGGAGACAAACTATATTAAACCATAGGTGTAGTAAGTTTTTCGAGACGGGGGAGGGGGCTGAAACTTGTTCCCAATCACCGTCCTGGGGAAGGGGCCTAAGAGGAGGTGGTGTCCCCCTCCCCCTTTAGAAAATTTTTGGATATTTGAGGGCCCTAAGATGCAATTTGGTACATTATTTTGGACAAAGTTTAAGGTAAATTACTGCAAATTTTTGACATTTCTTACAGAATAGACAAATAAGAGGTTTTCGTCCTTGGATCTAGGGGGCAGAAGCATAGTTCAGCCCCACATTTTTGACTGAGCCACAAGCCCCCAGATACCTACGCCTATGTATGAAACCTTTCAGTGGTTCAGTGCAGTTTAGAAAGGTAGATAACTATAATCAAACCACCCGCAGCCTTGGATTTACCCGATTCAATAAGAAGTTTGGATGCAAAAATAACATTTCAGTGAGAGAAAAAGTCTTTTTTGGTAGGTAAACATTTGAATAGAAATAGGCTATACAAAAATTGTCAACAGAGGGAGACGTACAGGTATTAAACCTTTCAGTGGCTCCGAGGACTTGAGGTAGATAACCGCGATCAAACCACCCGTGGCCTTGGATTTACCCGATTGAAAAGAAAAGTCTGGGTGCTGGAAGGTTAACAATCACATTGCAGAGAGACCCTATGCACTGACGTCACGCGACGTCATGTTAGGGGACAAACAATAGAGCTAGGTAAGGTATATGACTTTGGTACACACACGACATTTGTGTTAAGTTGCAATGCTATGCACTTACCTCAGTCGAGGGCACGCTTTCTGTTCTGTGACATCATACGGTCTATTGATGCATGTTCTATCCTGTCCTTTATTACTCTATGCACCTCTTTTAGAGACACAAACAAGCTAATGAAACAATCAATTAAATGAAACAATCTCATCAAAAGAAAACGCAATACTATAATGAAATTGCAGAGTAGCTGCAAACGCAATACGGTATAAACTGATAATGTCACCACCTCATAGTGACAGTCACTAGATCCCACCTAGAACTAAAATAAAATGGGAAATGAACCTCAATCTATTTTGGGGTAGGTCTTTAAAGCTCAAATCAGAGTATTTTGGCTTTAATTGAAGCTCTCAAAATAAGTGAAGATGTCCTTCCACCCTTCCCTGAACTTCATCTCACCATTTTCATCTAGGACGCCCCTTCATATGCGTATTTGAAGACATTCCCCTAGAAGGGAAAAAGTATTACCCTGAAATATTTTTATTAGGAAATCATGACTCCTAAACGGCTCCATGTTTGCCTTGAAATCGACATTTTATGATCTGGGGAAGGGATGCCGTCTCTTGCGCCCACTTTATACGCCTACACCCTCTTTGAAGAGACGCTATCTCCCAACAGAGAGTTGCTAGGAAATCCCTGCTCCCAGTCAACTGGTACCCATCAGTTTGATAAAGGGTACCTTAACGTAGGCGCCCCTCTAGAGAAAAGAAAGTGAGAAAATGTATACCCCAATATTTTCGGCACCAGAGGGGAGGACCTTATTCTGTCGTCCCCTCACTCTTAAACTGTTGGGTAAATTTGTGCCCAGGCTGGGTACATATTCCTCCTGCTAAATTGTTGGTCGAAAATTATGCAAGTTGGTCAATACCTTTACCCACTCGGGGCATAAGCGTATGACTTCATTTCGATCTCGGTGTGGGACACAAGGTATTTTGCCGGAAACTCCGAGTCTTAGGTAAAATTCCCCCGAATTTCTACAGATGCTGCCCGAACTTTGCAATTGTTCCAAAATTTTGGGGCACAGTGCCCCTGCTACCCTTCCCATACACCTGTGATTCAGGGTAAACTTTGACTAAGGGTGAATTTGATCCCACTTCGCTATTTCTACCCAATATTATATCGGAAGGAATACCTGTCTAACCTGGATGAGACTTTACCTTTCAATTTTAAAAATGCAAAAAGTTGGTCAACAGATGGCATTTTTCCATGTCTGAATGCATGTGTGATTGTCGCATAAGCTGAGATTTTTGAAAAAAGGTGTGGCGGTGGAGCCCTTGAAGCAAATTTACTGTGTAAAAATGTAAGTGTTACAGTATATCCTCTTCCTATCCCCAGGTGTTTCCACATGTGATTAGGCGTTTCAAAGGAAAACTGAAATCATTGGCTTTTTAACCATTTTCTCTGTACTGCTTGACGTCTCGATGCCATACTCCACCCACCATACTCAATAAGCCTAGTTTAAAACATTGTTTTTCTACTGTTGTATGCCGTCTAAATGTCCCCCGAGAGAGAGGCATAATGCCCTTATACACCCTGGCCACGTTTTCTTTACTTGGAAGTCCATGTCTTAGACATTGAGAGGGGTAACAGAGCTTTATTAATTCAATCGTGGAACAAAATAAACAGCTTTAAGACTTCAGGTAAATTTCTGGGTACAGTATGTCAAGTTCATATCGAAAAGTTGGCAGACTTGGGTTCCCCCCAAAGCCCATCATCTTGCTTCAGCTCCTCCAAGCCTGTAGGCCACGGAGGGGAACATTGGGCGGCTCCCCCGGAAAAATTTTCGCCCCCAGAAAATAAAAAATACCATTACCCCAACGCATTTCTGGTATATTTGGCCCCTTAGAACAAATTTTCGCCCCTCCCCATCTCGCCCCCACCTGGAAGCTATATCGCCACTCTTCAGTGCACTGTCTGGCTACGGACCTGAGCTCCTCCCATGCATGACCTGCACTAAGCGCCGCTCTTAATCGACTAGACACCAAAAGAATAATGATTCCAAAAGACGTGTTTCGTTGTTGCGATAGATCATATAATTTTAGCCAATTCATTTGTTATGAATATTTTGTCCATAAATTTAAAACACACATCTTGAGCATAATACTGCTAACTTATCCCTTTCCTTTGTTCGGCGCTTTAAATAGTCTACATTTTATACACTTACTATACAATCTTTCTCCATATACCCTCTGCATCTTAATCTAAACGCTAAATATCACTCTCAAACAGATGTAGATATCTTTTTGTCAGAAATACACACTTTCACACTGCATAACCGCGAAAGGCAAAATGTGGATAACAATAATTATGCAAATGATATGCAAATATGCAAATATCAGCACATCGCATCTCATTATGCTAAACATTTATAAAGAAAGCAAACACACATTTTGATATCTAATTAGTAGGCGAATAAATGATGAAAAAATAACGGGTAAAGCTTCAAATAATATCGGGATCAGTGACAATTTTAGATTTCACACTTGTAACTGCTCAGTTTTGAAGTTTAATTTTCTCGCACCCATTTCTGTTGAGTTACGGTACTATGTGAGTTGTTCACCAACGAAGCGTGACGACATTTCTCCTTCTTATTCGGCCAAGGTCTGTACTTTTTCAGTTTAATCGCATCTCAATTACAAGTCATAAACTTAAATGATAACAAAACAGACACGGCGACACAAAACTACATTTACTTCGAAAACTGAGATTTATTGCAGGAAAACCGCAAGGTAATATTTTTACCTGGAACCCCTCTCCAAGAAATAAAGTTAAATTAAGAGGAGGGTCAGGATAAATTTACTCATGTTTCTATAACTTTAAAAATAATCATAGCAGTGTTCTCCACAAAGGTTTTAGGGGTGGCCCGCCCCCTCTTGAAAATCGCCCCCTGAAATAGCGATCGCCCCCGTAAAAATCCCGCCATATACTGGTAGCAAAAAGTTACCAGCATTCTTTCCTATTATGCAGGGAATAATCATGTATTTGTGTGGGAATCAATGTGATTCGCGATTGTGTAAGTGCTTTGCGCGTGGTCGCCCCTCTCTTGAAAATCTGTGGAGAACACTGCATAGGGGCACGACCCGGATTTTGGTCACACATCTGACCTGATTTGGATCATTATTGACCAAATATGGTTCAAAAATAATCCAATGCAGTTCATTTTGAGCCAATTCTAATCAGATATTTGACAAGATTCTCGTTGCTGGTCCAACCGAAAAGGTTTTCCTACGAAACTGTAGCAGGGATGTTATAGAGTGGGACTTTGCTGGTTATTTGCATTTTGTTTTTTATAGGTGAGGAAATATTTCATTGATACAATTCAAAAACCTTTCAAACTGTTCTTTCAATAACATTATTAAAACATTTATAACGCAATAAACAGAATGTTCCATTTAATTGGTATAGGCTCCTGTATAGGGTTGTTAATATGTTAGTACCTTGGAACGCTTGGCTCAGTGTAAGTCAGTGTAAACAGGAATGTGGCAGATAGTTTCCGCTCTAACTAGACATATACGGCCCCCTCTCCCACGGAACACCCCCTAGGACAATCCCTCCTAGGGAAGTTCCAACCTGCAGGGTAGGTCCAAATTTTCTGGAGGGGAATGTCTGACGGGTATTTGTCATAGGTAGGAACTGGAATTATCAGGGGGGGGGGCTGCCAGTTGGGAATTTTCCCGGGGAGTTTTTCGTTCACGCCCATATGAAATTTACCTGTTTACAAAAGTTCGTTATGTTTGAAAATAAGCAATATACTCGGTATTATCGATATGCACAGAACTGTATGCAGACACTTGTTTTCACGATAGTTATGCCAACCTAACTTCTTGAAGGGAAATACGGCATATAAAGAAAATACTCGTTAACTCATTATGCATGTGTTGGAGGCCCTTTTCTACGTAAGGCCTTTTTGGACAAAAATGAAAAAATAAGGAAATTTGAAGTCGTATACGTTAAACAAAAGAGATTAAACAGCAAATGGATGGGAGACTCTGCTCAGGTAACAAGCGGACTTGCGATAGCTTGTTGGCCCGTATAAATTATGCACTTTCAACTTTTGATCGATAAATGTAGATCACGCCTTTAAACGGGTTTCCTGACTACGTCACTGACACGTCACCCCAAACAATAGAAATTACTTTTTTCGTTCTTGCGCTCTACACCTCGCAATCAGCGGTGCAGTATCTCTCAAACACATACACTCATACAATTAGCAATCCCTTACAAAATTTGAAGATGCGGAAAGGGAATTTAAAAGAAAAAAGAAAGTGTGAAGTAAGGAACTTTTTGGAATTTTTAAATTCAGTCTAAAGCCATTCTAACACTTAAACTTGCTTTTTCTTAACTATAAAGTTCTACACTTTGGTCATTAGCGTACATTAACATGCTGTTGGAATGTCTTCTTAAAAATTTACTTTTAAAAGCGAGAGAAATATTGCACTTTACACGAAATTTTGAGATTCTCTTTCTCAAAGTTTAAATATTAACCAATAAAGTCAACACTAAACAATATACGTCTTTTTTTAAACAAAACAGATAAAATTAGAATTTTCCGGACCATGCGTTCATTTACAGCTAAACTATAGCGTGTCTCTTAGGCCAGCTATAAATACTCACTGTAATAAAATACCATATAAATTTTGTCAAAACAAGCGTTAAAAATATTAAAGTGTTACAAAAAACACAGCCTAGAAGTGCGCAAAGGATTTTAAACTATACACTTTAGAACATGCAGGTTAAATTAAACCAGGATTTTAGTTATAGATTAAACAGCCATTTCCTAGTTAAAACATCCAAGAATGTTAGTGATGAAACTAACAGGAAAATGTTAATATCCAACCAGATTCCAAATTAGAACTTAATAAAATCAGGAAAGTGAATTTTAACCCGGATTTCTTGGCTTTTAACCTAGAAATGGTCAACTAATCCGTGACTACAATCCTGGCATAAGTTAGCAAGGGTGCTCGTAGAGTGTTTTTCTATGCAATCAGTCACTCCTGGTTATGGTATTTTCATTAATTGCTACTTTTGTACTCTACCAACAAGCGATATCAATGGATTCAAGATCCTATACCTTACGTTGCATTATTTAAAAGTCAATTTGCATAGATTCCTGTGATCATGTTTATCTTTTAAACTTGATTTTCAGATCTACTTTTTCAGAAAATTGTAACTTTCCCATGTTGTTGTGCAGCATACTTTAATTGCTATGATCTGTTAATTTCCCTCTAATATAGTTTATTCGTTTTTCTCTTTCTTCGGAAAGATTTAAATCCAAGAGCCATAGAAAGCTAGATCCGTCACTGTATAACAGTGACGTCAAACAGCAAAAATAACAAAAAGACTTTCCTAATGTGATTGTACTTTTGTACAGTTACATCTTTGAACGAGTTGCGAAGTATCTCAGAATTGAAACACTTTTGTCACACCTCCTTTTGTACAATTTTGTCTGGCTTTTACGATTGAGCTTATGATTTGGTACAAACCACGTCATCTTAACCTTTAGCACAATATTACTTCACTTATGACTTAGCTCACACAGAAGGCCGATTTTGCGTAACAGCTTTGTCCGGATAAACACTCAAACTTTCTCTTAGATGCTTTTACGTAAAACTAATTACATTCTTTGGCATTTTTTTTATTTAGAAACACATTTTCCGTCGGTGTGATTCCCCTTCCCCTACTACTTTCCAGCGTGAAGATTACATTCTGGCGATCACTCAAGTGTGTATCTTGTTCCTAACTGTCTAACACCTCTCTGGTCCCTAAGGAAGTGTTCATGCTCTCACAGTATATTTAAATGAGTAACCATAGCAACCGTAGGCTCTCCAAAGTCTGTTCAGATAATTCACAATCTCTACTTACTCGTCCGTGAAATTTTTCACTCTCCTCACTGACTGTCCTCCAGACGGAGACACACATTCGAGCTAAAGTGCAAATTCTGAGAACTGTTTACAAAATTGAGGTAAACACGAAAGGACTTATCCTCCCAGGGAGACATTGCAAAGTATACAGCAACCAACAGTTTATGCGTCCCATCCATTGTACTAAGCAAATAAAAGCACAAAAAAGATTTAACAGTCGTACCCAGGGCTTTGGGCAAAGTGAATTTGGCCGTGAGCCCCAGCTGGTGTAGGACCCGGGCCGATGGGGTCGACAGGCAAAGCCCAGGTTGGTGTCAGGTCTCAAAACCTGCGAAACCTGAACATTGTTATTTTGAGGATCTTTAAAAGCAAATTTTAGTTTGATATCGCTATAAAACGTCTGCCAAAACGAGTGGGGGGAGCATCCACCGGCCTCTGGTCTGCGGCGAAGCGTTGTTTCAGACCTCAGCGTATAGAGCATTGGTGTAGGTATGTGACATAGTTTTAATACTGAAGACGTGGTGCTCAATTCTTTACACTCACATTCTTTACGCTCATTCTTTATCATTCTTGAAACACTTTTTAGAAAAGTGATACCATGAGACTTTAAGGTAGCTTTACTTCTATTAGAAAAAGTATGGGGCAGGGCAATGGCCGTATGCAGACTTCGTGTGCCTGCAGTAGGGGGTGGGGGCAACACTGAGAAGAGCGACATGATCAGTCAGCGTTTCATGTAACAAGAAAAATGGCTAAAATAATCCTTATATTACCGGAGATGGCACTTTTGTGCTTTACAACTTTAATCTCAACAACCTCTCGGACTCTGATTAATCAAACATTTTACAGATCAAATGTGACAAATTTACTTTGACAGATTCTGAAGGAGGGATGACCTCCGCTATAAACTGCCATGGGAAAGGGGAAACATAGTGTATTCCAGTGGAACCCGACATTTCCTACCAATCACTATTATGGCAACATCATGAAGGCTGGACGGGAGCGGGTTGAATTTCTCTGGAATACTGTTTCATTCCTTACCGTTTGGCAAGTTTAATACCGGTAATAGAAGGGTTATATCGGAGGTACAATGACAATGACCATGGGATATATGCAGAAACACACTACGTGTGTCTTGTACTGCCGTCAAGTACCTTTTCAGGCATTAAAACCCACGTGGAAAATGTTCTCTGCAAACACGGCTTTGTAAGCAAAAGGTTGGCGCTAACTCAGAATTCATGCAATTTTGGCGAGAGGATGAAATTGAAACATATTGCATGGGCCCGTGGTCACTTATAGCTTATCACATACATAATCTTAATCTTTTTTATAGTAGAAAGGTCATCCTCAAAGGAGGGGATTGTTGGAAATTTTCATTGTTATGAATCACCATTCCTCGCTCTTTTAGAAATTCTGTCAAAGTTTTGGAAAAGTACCAGTATAACCACCTTAAACCAGAAGACATACCCACCTTCTTTATTGCACTTTAAATGTCGAGGAGGTGGTGAAAACTTTCCGGTCGTTTCATTCTGAAAAATTTTGAGTTTTGTGAACAGTTATTTCAGCTGAGGCCTAAGTACATGATTCATTCAACTTATGTTAGTGTTTATTTATACCTGAGTGTGTTGATGGAATTGTCAAAATGAGATGAATTTGGTATATTTATTTACTTTTTCAGAGTATATTCGTTATATATGTAATAATGATCTTTCTAAGAAAGACGTTTTTCACTACCCATGCTCGTACTCACAACTTTAATTCATCTTCCGCTGATATTTGAGATAAGCAATCGTGTTAAAAGTTTTCTTGGCTATTGCAAATCGAAGTTAGTTGTCTTTACCAGTCACCCGTCAGCGCATCATTCAACATGACAAGTAATGGCATCCATATGGGAGCCGTGATCAACCCTCCTTGTATACTTGGAAGTTGTTATTCACACCATTACACAAATTGAACATATCCATCAAGCTTTGTTTTAGATGCTTTCGGAAGACGAAGGAGTCGGTGTCCTGGTCGCTCTTGAAAGATGTTATAGCGAAGAGAATGTAATCTTCGTGTGGATTGTAGGCCGCTCCGTAGCCGCCCGGAACAACCGGGCCGTAGCACATGAACGTGTCAAGTTTTGTTAGGACCTGTATTGACAAGAAAAGTTTTCTCTTTTCAGTAATAAATTCGTATGAAATGTCATAAACTGATCTAATAACACGTTTACAAAACCTTTGTGATGCTAGACCTACGTGTAGGAAAGTTAGCATTAACTAGTGTATATATTCCCCCAGGACTGAGGAGGCCACCTATGAAAGTTATTGAACTTGACTTCAACCGCTCAGTGGAAAATGACTGCACAAAACAGGAGGCAGTTGCGCTCTAGTAATGACCGAAGCTTTCTCGACATAAAGCCTTTTTTTGGTGGGGGTGGGGTAGTAATTGGCTTTGCTCGATACTTTCACAGTAGTAATAATCATTGTAGAGGCGAATCTGAGTAACATTTTTTAATTTCAATGTAATCTAGCTTTTACTTTCATTTAAATCCAAATTTTGATACATGACAGCGGAAAATGTCACTTTCCATTGAAAGCATTATGTAAGGGTCCTCGACATCCCTCCCCCGATGGGTACTCCTAGCCGTTACCCTAGTACCCTACAGGAACCTAAGGGTGTCTATTCGTCACATTTTAACAACAAGGTAGTGATCACGTTCTGGAACAATCTTCTGCGGCTTTAGGAAAACAGTTAGGAAATACACAGAACAAAAGCCGGTTATGTAGTAGTTCAAGAGTGAGCCCACAGCTATTTACAAAATCAATCCATTTATTTAAATCACATTGAACACACATGCCACACACTTGTAGTGTGACAGTTGTAGTTTGACCAATTGTGTTAATTACAGACGCATGGACCAGGGTGGGGTGGAAGCTTATAGTCCCTGGAATTAAGGCCAAACCTGTTTCTCGGGCAACTGTATGGAAGAACTCGGGCAATTTTCTTGGGAAGTACAAGTATTAGAACTCGTCCAAAACTCTCAGCAAACCAGAAAATAAATATCCCTTCACCTAGTTTAATATTCAAACTTATAGGCACACGAACCTGGAGGTGGGTGAGGTGGAGGTTAAAGTTCTCAGTCAAAAATGTAATGGGGGGTAGCATGCTTCCGACCCCTATAATTCCGTACGAAAACCTGTAGTTTGCTCTTTCTGTAAAATTGTCAAATATTGTCAATAATTTTCCTCACAAAGTGGACAATATGTCGCATCAAATTGCATCTAAAGATCCTTAAATATTCAAAAATTTCCTAAAAGGAGAAAAGACAACCTCTCCCCTTAGACCCCTTCTCCGCTTCCCAAACAACGTTCGGCCCTTCGCCCTCGCTGAGAACAGCTTCCTACGCCTTTGGTCGAACACGTAGAAGCAGCTATTCCCCCATCACAGTTGTGTCACAGTCTTTGTGTTTGAAGCTGGACTTGTGGGCAGTGTGTCTGGTTTTGAATGTATTTTCTGTTAGTCCAATGTACGATTCTTCCTTGTAGTTGTCATGTCGTGTTACGGTGGCCT
>WURT03079111.1:0-13130 GCA_009936505.3 Holothuria glaberrima | reverse complement strand
GATGATCCCTATTGTTTTTGGTGGAGGTCAAAGGTTATTTGGGGTCACCAGAGGTCAAAAGGTCAAAACCTTGTAAAAACGATATTTCAAGGTGGGTAACTCTGAGCAATTGTATACTTGGTGAGTGGGTTGGCCATATTAAGTAGATGATCTCTATGTTTGGTGGAGGTCAAAGGTCGTTTGGGTCACCAGAGGTCAAAAGGTCAAAACATTGTAAACACAATTATGTCAGGGAGGGTTACTCCCAGAGATCTCATACTTAGCATGTGGGTTGGCCTTATTGAGTAGATGATCCCTACTGTTTTTGGTAGAGGTCAAAGATCATTCGGGGTTACCAGAGGTCAAAAGGTTAAAATCTTGTAAACAATATCTCCAGAAGAATAACTATGAGGGATCTTGTACTTAGCATGTAGATTTCCCATATTGAGTAGATGGTCCCTATTGTTTTGGTCTAGGTGAAAGGTCATTTGAGGTCACCAGAGGTCAAAAGGTCGAAATATATCTCAAGAAGGGCAAGGAATCACTAAGCCTTTTGGCTTTCTGGTTCAAAAATTTCCAAAGAAAGGGGGAACCACTCCCCTTATACCTCTCCCCAGGCCGGTGATTCTTTTTTTTTTCTTCCTAAATATACGTAAATATTTTAACACAAATTTTAATTCAAAATGTTAGCATATGTGGCTCAGATTACATGTAAGGACACCAAATTTTTCAAAATTTTTCAAAGGATAGGAGGGGAACAGCTTCCCCATATACCCCTCCCCCTCTCCAGCAATTCCTTATTTTAGTTCCTAAAAATATGTATGTATTTTAACACAAATTTTACTTCGAAAGGTAGCGTATGTGGCAGCAGATTGCATGTGAGGACACCTATCTTTTCAAAAAATTTTTAAGAGGAAGGGTATACTCCTTCCATCAGACCCCTCCCTCTGATGCCAATTTTTTTATTTATTTCCTAAAAATACGTAAATTTTTTAACGCAAATTTTGCTTCAAAGGTAGCATATGGAGCAGCAGATTGCATGTAAGGACACCTAATTTTTCAAAAATTTTCAAAGGGGAAGGGGACACCTCTCCTCTTAGACTCCTCCCCAGGCCGGCGATCACACAACATACCGCATCCCCCCCCTTGAGAGAAATCCTGGGTACGCCACTGCACTTATGTCTGCCAAGATGAAGGCATTTCCTCACAGGAGGATGAGCAATTGATCGAAGAAATGAGAATGAGTTTGTATATATAATCGTCACGGTAATCATAACGTTAGAAACCCAAAATGACCGCTGTACGTGGCAATTTTAGATAACCGAAAAATCAAAGAATGTCTGCTCTGAACGAAATTTGGCAAGGTTTATGGTATGATTATGATATAAATCCGAATGACGAAAAGGGGTAAATATCCCCACTTGTACACCGTGACTGCATGACCGCATAGACAGTTCTCGGCTGGGAGGGAAAGGAGTTTTTCCCATTAATCAGTGGCGGATATAGGGACAGCGCAACAGGCGGACACAACAGACGAGCTCCCGACTGGCGGTCATGGGGGAAAAAGTTGAGGCCAAAAACAACGAAATTTGCACAGATTCATTGAGGAGTCGGCCCTTCCCCCCCCCCCCTCAATTAGCCGCTATGAAAAAAAATGATCATAGAGATGCTTCAAAATGTTTCAAATATTGTACCATTTTGCATCTCAGCCCTCTTCCAAAATCAAAAATTTTGGAGGGGACAGGATGGTTATCCTCTTGCGTAACTGTGTTCCCCTTCCTATCATTTCATGTAGAATAGGAACATCCTCACTGGATCCATCTTGGATCTGTAATTTGCGAAGAACGGTTGTACGCGTCTAAGGCCGCAAAGTATGAATTGAAACGCGGATTGTAGGGGTGCAGAAAATGTCCGTTTGAGGTCGGCGATAAGCCCGAGCAAAACGAGTAGTCTGTCATGACACTGTGCCCATGTGGTAATTTTTGAAGCATACTGCCAAGAATGGTGCTGGTAGACATATTTTTTTATACTGTTAGTGATAATAACTGAATTGTAACCTTTACCAAGCTTCCCTGAATGTTCAAAGTGAGAGATGTTCAGTGCAGAATTTATTTTGTGTTTTCTTTGATCTCATTATAACAACAGAAAATGAAAGTAAGTTCAATACTCATAGGGCATAAGAAAAACGTCTGCTTGAATGGCTTATGGGAAAACTGTGTAATAGTAGATCAGCCAACCAAAAATTCACTATGATCAAGGGACAATATAGAAATGAAAACTTATGTTTATAAAAATTACCCACCTGTATTGGCTTAATTGTATGTCCATGAATATCAGGAAAATTTAGGTGATACTGACGTTGTATTGAATGTGGCAGTTGCAAGGAAATTGGTATGAAAATAAACTGAAATGTTATGCCATGTAAATTGTCCCCAAAAGATGACAGAGAAACAGGCAAATTAACAAACATTCAGACAACACATAGAAGAATAGATGCTGTAACAAGGAAGAAATCTACATGCCTTCTGAACAATGGCACATATTCAAGAATGGTGGATTCATAATAATTTTTATGATGGCATGGTAAGATCATAATTCAAAACTTGGTGATTACAGGTCTATTGTGGTAAGCTGACGTTTAATAGAGGACTTATTTTTCAGGTCCCAGCATTCGATGCAGAATGAAAGTTAAACAAAGTTTAACTTATTTAGAGCAACAAGGAAAAGATATTTAAAAATCATCCATGGATCTTGTTAAAAAAAAAACCTTTTAAAGCATGTTAATGTATTTAAGGAAAATACACGACAAATAGATAACGAAATGAACAAAGAATAAATAAATAATTAGTGAAATATGTATGCTACAAGAAGAAAATCTTCCATTAAGGATCATTATTGGTAATAAAATGGTTTATTTGAAAAAAGGATTCTTTCCAAAGGTGGAAGAATTCAAAACGTGGTCATGACAGATGTATCATGTATAATTTTTCAATAATGTTTGAACTAAAACAATCGTCCCATATTTCTTTCATTGATTTATCGTCTAAAAATGCTTTGAATAAAAGTGCTTTCTTCCTTTTCTTCAATTTTGGAAGTACAAAAACACTCCATTTTTATGGTATTTGAAATAAAGGATAAAGGCATACTCTTGTTCAAGGAATGTCTTTTTGAAACTTTCTTATCACACACTCAAGTCTCACAATTACTACTACATTGTGTATGCTGATGCTCTGTATAATTCTTGAAAATCGTTTAGTTTTGGTGGCAGTCTGGAAACTAACATGTGTATAAAGCTATTTTACTGTCACAGTTTATGGACAGACAAGTCTTTAATGAAACATCAATTGCATTTCCAAATAAAAGTGTAATATTGATATACTTTCTTACAATTTAAGGAAACTATGACAACAATAAAATTTATCTATTTGTACAGTGATGTAAAAATGGGAACATTAACAAATTATTTTGATATTTTTATGAATTCAGATGAAATTTTTGTTTATATCATGTATGTTAAGCTGTGATGGCAGAAGTATAAAATTATTTGAAGTTAACCCTGTATATTTGAGCTGTTTGTGACTTTTGAAGAGTTCTATAAAAGAAATATGTTCTTTAATTTAAAGAATGTATTTTCCACCGTCATGAAGCAAGAGAGTTAGTCTGATCACTGAAAAAAATACCCGCAAACAGACGGGCAGACTTCCTCATGTGCCCAATGGATTGACAAAATGATATCAGCTACAAAGGATAATTCATGCCTGCTGATGTTCCTTTTACAGTGCCAATCCCCCCCCCCAATCCAGGTGGGGTGCTGGCACTCTCCCCACCCTCCCTATCTTTTGCTACTCAGATAAGATGACTACGTTTATAAGCCACTGGGAATTTTTACCTGCCCTACTCCCTTTCCCATAAGTTGTGCCCCTTCTCGATATTATTATGTTCCATGTCTTATGTCAGGATTCCATGTCCCTTGTGTTAAGACTCGAGCCTAGTCTCACTGATTGACCCAAACAGATGTTACCATACTTATCCCCTCATTCAGTCATGAAATTCGTGCATCTTTAAATTGTATTGGTACAGGACGAATTTTAATATTTGTCTCTAGTAAGGGCCAGTTTAACAAAGTTCATTTAAAAAGTGACATAACCAATGACATCACAAAGTAATAATTTGGTTTGATTTTACCGTGGCGATTTGTTCTTTCTAGTCGCTCAAGAAAACAAAACTAGCGAGGTGTTCTATCTCATGTCTTGTTCGTTTCTGTCTTAGCTCTCAGGTGATCGGTCGTAACGTTTTTCTTACCGAAAATTTGTGTCCGTAGGGATTTTATGCGTAGTCTGCTCTGAACATTGTTCAACCTTAATATTTCCTACAATTCTGGCAAGTTTCCTCATCGATTAAAATTTAAAACATCTTTCGGTACATTAATACCGTGCCCTAGAGATGCTGTCCGTCACTTTTTATGAGGCTCGCATTCACACTTAGCTTCTATGGTAACACCCTATCGATAAGTTTGCTGGTTGGCCAATTGGTGAAACTTGGAACAGAAATCTGCCCGCTCAGATTCCATGCAATATGCTCCAGTGTGTAAACAGTGTACAACGCCAGTAGCGATTTGAATGGTGGAATAAGCCCCTTTTCCCAGAAAAATTACTCGATATTTGAAAAAGTCTGCCAGAGCAGTCAATTTTGCCCTAACTCAAGTGGATGGGGGCTGCAGCCTGCAACGCCATCACGGTTTGCACTAAGACCATGATGCGTCATTGTAAGTGACTTGCAGTGTTTGAGAGAACGAAAAGATTTGATCTAATTTCATCACAACTGTGGTCTACTTTAGACAAAGAGCTAAAACATAGATTTTCATCCTGAACGCTGTTCCCAGGTTGTCAGGCGGCGTTAAACACGATCCCGTTTTCCCAAAACAATATGTTCATCTCTTGTATGCACTTCCACAGTGCTGTCTGAACGCTTCTTTGTAGATGTATTTCTCTCTGGGGTCTTAACTCCTTTTGGGAGTAGTTTCAACCTTCAGGTTTTTGGATGCAGTGGGTAATCCACTGGACTTTTCTTACAAAGAATACGCAAAATATAAGCAATCTTCTTTGAAACTGCAATGCTGTGTGCAGGATTTCGAAGGGTTATCACTGCGAAAAATAAGATGTAATTACAAAAATAATAGTATAATTTTGTTAGGAGGATCAGAGATTGAGGATTTTATTGTATGTAATACTTTCCAATAGCAATGACATGTTGTTAGGTCTATGATTAATTCTTTCAGAGACATGATTATGGGCATCCGCAGTAAAATGTCAGGGAGGCAACTTTCAGTGGAGGCTGCATCCTTGTAAGATGTGGCCAGCGAATTAAATCCTTTAAACGCCGATGGCTGAAGACTGCAGGTCCTCCCTAGAACTTTTCTTATGTTGATGGCTTTTAAGGTCAATCCGCACCATTTCTAGAGAAAATACTGTGTCCCCATGGAGGCTATGATTTGAAATGCTAATGAAAAATTTTTCTTATGATGATTACTTTAAGGCAGTGGTTCTCAAACTTTTTGAGGGTGGGGGCCAAATGAAGAGGCTGGAAAGAGGTCGAGGGCCGCAGGCGATTATCTCAGGCTTTGAGAGAGAACAATTATTGGAGAGAGTGAAATCCATACTTAACAGGTCCCGAAGCTATATAGTTAAAACTACGGCAAGCTTGAGAGGCAAAGGTACGAAGTTTAAACATCAACTTCATCAAGACTCCTCGACGAAAATGGAGTTTCTCCGACAGTAGGTCATCCCCCCTGTACCTTCCTCATCTGGTGCAACCCGTCTACAATTCTACGTCTAGCTTGAGCGGGTCACCAGTATGGTCATTTTGATGTTTATTATTATACGTCCGTTTTCGGTAGAGAAGAAATTATCTGGCATTCCAAACTAAGCAGGTAGCTGACGAAAACCACACTCGGAAGTGGATGAACTCACAACAGTCAGTGGCCAGTATGTGAGGAAGCTCTTGATCAGTTATGCTAAAACTTAGTGGGTCCGCTGAGTTTGCGGACCGCAAGTTCCCAAAAGCGAAAAAAAAAACTTTGATTGAATGATGATATTCCACCTTATAGGGCCATGCAAAGAGTGAGATCATATATACAACAAAATGTCGTAAACGCATTGTTTGTCCGAAATTTAAAGTGCAGATTTTTTTCAGTATATAATCAACAAACGTTCAACACGATACGTTTTTCGTATAGTCACCTAATGTCGCAATTAAATTTCCGGGATATACCTTTGTTACAGACTTTGTTACTACAAACAGGCCTATACAACCACTCCGCAATGCACCACTTCATAAAACATGCCACCGTGTACGTAACATAATGATTGTTTACAACAAAGGCACACGAAATTAGTATTAACTAGATATGGCTGAATAAGCAATAGATCCTGACAGTCTGTTACGTGTCCCTATAAAGCACCCCTTCAGAAGAGCAAGCCTGGTAGGAGTCAAGTTGTGACTTTATATTAAATAATTTAATTTCCTTCTTTGTTACGTTTTGTTCATGATGACTATGATTTTTTCTCAAAACCTAAAATCAATTGAGTGGCCGCACCGACAGGGCCTGGGGACCGCGTTTGAGAACCACTGATCTACATCAAGGGTGTGTCATGCGTGTTCCCGTTTCTGAATAGCTGAAAAGAACAGATACTATGGGGTCGGTTGGTCATCCGGGTCTTTTAGTTACCCTAGCAACTTTGGAGTGAAAACAACTCACCGCAAACGAGAACACTTAACGCGCTATTCTGCTGGAGTGAAAACCAAGGGCGTGGATCCATCTCCAAAGGTGAGGGGGGACTTCTCATTATTTGCGAATCGATGTCCTGGGGGAGGGGATGTCCCCTCCCCTTTGGAAAATTTTTACTCAGGTAAGGTGGGCTAGATGCTAAATGGTGCTACATTTGGTGCTAAAATTGAATTGAATATATCACCGAGAATTTCTACTTTTTAGGAAGTTTTTTTTTATTTATTTTGCTTGCTTAAGTGAATTTTTTACTCAGTCCTTGAGGTAAATCAGAACTACACTTGGTGAAGTGAGTGAATAGTAAATTGTTAGACTTTTCACCATATATGAATCGCTGTCCTGGGGGAGGGGTCTAAGGGGAGGTTTGTCCCCCTCCCCTTTGAAGAAAAAATGAAATTGGAAGGTATCTAAATGGCAAATGGTGCCATATTTGGACGAAATTTAGCTTTTAATAAGTAGTGTCAATTCGTAATCACAGTTTTAGTTTTCATCATTTTTGAAAAAGTGGGGAGGGGGACTTTTCGGCGATGTCCCTCCCTTCCAAAAAAATGAGGGGGCGCGTCCCCCCGTCCCCCCATGATCCACGCCCGTGGTGAAAACAGTCCCTGCTAAACTACACTACGTTCGCAAAACGCGCAATACATTGTTTTCACTCCAAGACATTGTTGCCATGGAAAGTGACGTGTCACCGACCGACCCCATACACACGATCTTAGCCAAAACGCTTCGCTTCGAGTCTGTACCACGGAGAGTCTTGCGCGTTCTCAGTCTACATTTTTACCAATATAAAAAACATTTAAACTATCACAGTATCAGAGTCTTGCCCGTTGTCTTTTTTTTTCCAAAAGTCCCCTCGATTCTCTAGCGAAGAGCCAAGGAACGAAAACCAAACAATACTCCCGAAAGAGTTCTGGTCCCTTAAGTAGCTACGTCCCCAAGGGACAACTCAATCAAAATACTCTGTCAATGCATGCTTGTCATGTTGTTCTAAAAAATTTCGTCACTAGAAACCTTGTAATTGAAAGGTAAACATTTCTTTAACAATTTAATAATTCTTTACAAAATAAATACTACAAACATACAAGTATATCGTTGTAAACATTTCAAACAACCTAAACAATAAGTTTATTAGTTCCCGATAAAAAAAAACTCCAAACGGGACATTATGAGAAGAAGCAGCAATCATTTTTATCAAAAATTAGCTCCGCCCATTTAAGTTTGATATTGCATAAATTTACAGACTTTTTACAGTAAATCTGAGCGACGTTTAATTAGCTCCAATTAAGTGCATAAGCTAGAATTCCAAAGAATCCGGTAGACCTCGGATAGAGTCCTTTCGATATGGGTTTAGATTTGTGATTAGTTGCAGCCATTCTGACTCTAAGTATAACATCAAGGAAAAAAATAATTCATTTTCCCCTCTTCCTGAGTATATTTTAGAATTTTATTGCAAAATATACTTAGGAAGAGGGGAAATGAATCTGTACACTTTATCTATTTTTATTTATTTTCCTTGATGTTAAACTTAGAGTCGGAATGGCTGCAACTAATCACAAATCTAAACAAAATGCATAAGCACCTGTGGAAATGATTTGACATTAGTACCTAATCAGTTATCAGTGCTTTTAAATAAGCACCTTAAACTTTGTTTTTTGTTTTTCTTAATGTGTAACAAAACACCAGTTCTGTGATTTTTATAACTAAAAGTAGATTTTTTCATAATAAATGTAAATTCACATAATTTTTAGATAGGGACATAGATTTGCCAAAACTTTGCAGAACGATATCCTTTAAAGATTTAAAAAATTTTCCACATTTTTCCTTCTTGTTTTGTTTTTGTTTTTGAAAAACCACACCTTTATTTAGCTGACACGCAAATGAGTGTTATTTAAATAACAGTATATTTATTTCAAAAAGTACTGTAAAAATGTATTTGCATTTGCAGATACTTTTAACAGTGCAGCAAAATTTGGTTAAAAAACAGAAATAAAATGCAAATTCTCAAATTGACAGAAAGTACATGTTAAACAGCATTTTATTGTAGTAGCACAAATTCTGTAAAAATACAAATTTCTGCGAAAAGGAAAATACCAATAATTGATGTTAACAAAGTCTGTAAACTGACTGATATTTTTAACGGTGTAGACTGTTAATTTATTTATTTATTTATTTTTTTTTTTTTTGGATGATTTTATCCTCAGTTTATTGCACATCAAAAGACATGAACTTAAGTACAAATTATTTACATTTCTTTTCTATGTAAGCACACCAAATTCCAACGTCACAAGTTAATTTATTTGTGTACACCATTTAACGCAAAGATCTTACTTTGCAGGAAGATCAGTTAATACAGGCGTGGTGAAAACAGTCCCTGCTAAACTACACTACGTTCGCAAAACGCGCAATACATTGTTTTCACTCCAAGACATTGTTGCCATGGAAAGTGACGTGTCACCGACCGACCCCATACACACGATCTTAGCCAAAACGCTTCGCTTCGAGTCTGTACCACGGAGAGTCTTGCGCGTTCTCAGTCTACATTTTTACCAATATAAAAAACATTTAAACTATCACAGTATCAGAGTCTTGCCCGTTGTCTTTTTTTTTCCAAAAGTCCCCTCGATTCTCTAGCGAAGAGCCAAGGAACGAAAACCAAACAATACTCCCGAAAGAGTTCTGGTCCCTTAAGTAGCTACGTCCCCAAGGGACAACTCAATCAAAATACTCTGTCAATGCATGCTTGTCATGTTGTTCTAAAAAATTTCGTCACTAGAAACCTTGTAATTGAAAGGTAAACATTTCTTTAACAATTTAATAATTCTTTACAAAATAAATACTACAAACATACAAGTATATCGTTGTAAACATTTCAAACAACCTAAACAATAAGTTTATTAGTTCCCGATAAAAAAAAACTCCAAACGGGACATTATGAGAAGAAGCAGCAATCATTTTTATCAAAAATTAGCTCCGCCCATTTAAGTTTGATATTGCATAAATTTACAGACTTTTTACAGTAAATCTGAGCGACGTTTAATTAGCTCCAATTAAGTGCATAAGCTAGAATTCCAAAGAATCCGGTAGACCTCGGATAGAGTCCTTTCGATATGGGTTTAGATTTGTGATTAGTTGCAGCCATTCTGACTCTAAGTATAACATCAAGGAAAAAAATAATTCATTTTCCCCTCTTCCTGAGTATATTTTAGAATTTTATTGCAAAATATACTTAGGAAGAGGGGAAATGAATCTGTACACTTTATCTATTTTTATTTATTTTCCTTGATGTTAAACTTAGAGTCGGAATGGCTGCAACTAATCACAAATCTAAACAAAATGCATAAGCACCTGTGGAAATGATTTGACATTAGTACCTAATCAGTTATCAGTGCTTTTAAATAAGCACCTTAAACTTTGTTTTTTGTTTTTCTTAATGTGTAACAAAACACCAGTTCTGTGATTTTTATAACTAAAAGTAGATTTTTTCATAATAAATGTAAATTCACATAATTTTTAGATAGGGACATAGATTTGCCAAAACTTTGCAGAACGATATCCTTTAAAGATTTAAAAAATTTTCCACATTTTTCCTTCTTGTTTTGTTTTTGTTTTTGAAAAACCACACCTTTATTTAGCTGACACGCAAATGAGTGTTATTTAAATAACAGTATATTTATTTCAAAAAGTACTGTAAAAATGTATTTGCATTTGCAGATACTTTTAACAGTGCAGCAAAATTTGGTTAAAAAACAGAAATAAAATGCAAATTCTCAAATTGACAGAAAGTACATGTTAAACAGCATTTTATTGTAGTAGCACAAATTCTGTAAAAATACAAATTTCTGCGAAAAGGAAAATACCAATAATTGATGTTAACAAAGTCTGTAAACTGACTGATATTTTTAACGGTGTAGACTGTTAATTTATTTATTTATTTATTTTTTTTTTTTTTGGATGATTTTATCCTCAGTTTATTGCACATCAAAAGACATGAACTTAAGTACAAATTATTTACATTTCTTTTCTATGTAAGCACACCAAATTCCAACGTCACAAGTTAATTTATTTGTGTACACCATTTAACGCAAAGATCTTACTTTGCAGGAAGATCAGTTAATACAGGCGTGACTGATGACAAACGCTCAGGAAAAACTGAGGGTGAGCACGCAAAATACTTATCACCCCTGACGGGACTCGAACCCGCAACCTTTGAATAACTCACAATCACGAAAGTAATAGAAGTCCAATGCGCTATCCGATTGCGCCACAGGGGCTTCACGTTAAACATTGCCGTCATCATATGTATCATCTATAGCTAACAGTATCTGAAACTCGAATTTCTATTTGTATTATATGATTACTATGGGCAAATCAGTCCCTCACAGAGCAGACATTTTCTTCCAAACTTACAGAGGCAGAACGGGACGGGAGACGTGAAGGATAAAACTGTGGGCAATAAAATGAATCTGTTAGTAGTCTACAAATGGCACTGGTTAAAGTACCTCACAAAAAAAATTTAAATAAAAAAAGACCAACTGACGCTCGAGTTCATTAAGTACGTAACGAGATGTGGAATTTTTCCCCAAGACTAATGAGGGCGATTTTCGGAAATTTTCATTGAAATCATGAAAAATGATGCCCAGGTTGGGATTAAAGTAGTAGGGCTGAAGTAAAAAATGAAATTTCCCCCATTCGTCCTGGTAAAAGACTACGTTAGTAGGATAGTGGATTGGGAGAATTGAGGACGGGGGATTCGGAACAGTTAATCTACTCCAGCTGTTTTACAGAAAATAGTAACGAGATAAACCCAGTATAAAGCTTTACTCCAGATGGTGATTTTAAAAAAGCTTTTTGCTAAGTTCTCCTCATAGTCACCACTATGTTACTGTTTAGGACGTATACAAAAGTGTACTTCTTAATAGATTAGGAGCCATAGTAAAGCCTTAGTATGGCTCCCAATCTATTAAGAAATAGACCTTTTTCAAAAACGCATCGAAAAATGTAATGGATTACTAGAGGCTTACAATTAGGCTTTTGAAATAATGTATGCATTGACTTGGTCAATGGATATTTAAGTTACTGAAAATATTTTCAACGTGTTTTCGTACAGAAAAATACCCATATTGGTCTGCCGATTGCCCCACAGATGCGTTACATAGGTTGTAAGGTTACCATGATGATTTAGCAAACTGTGTCGGAGAGACGAATTTCTTTACCCTGCTAGAATATGATTGACGCACAGGCGCAGAAGACGGGGCAGGGGAACCTCCCCAGGTACAACCGTGGGGGACTCTTCCCCTCCAGCACCCACCCCCAGAATTTGGGTCAATCAATACCGAAAATGTCATTGTATAGGAGGTTGGTGTTTTCCGTATTTTATCACAATAAACCTTAGCTTACTTTAACCTTTTCCTATTTCAGTAGGAAGACGGAAGTTCAATGTTCTTCAACCCCTTAAACCATTCATTATAAATTCTCCTTTACACCAAACAATTGTCACATCGATTACACGTGTACAATATTGTAGGTCGGCTTTTTCAGAGAAGGTGTCAGTCCAGTTCATGTGGAGCGGTCAATCCTCACTCTCCTTGTTAGCACTTCAAATGTATAGACAATGAGGCCTATTTATGATGGCCACTACCCCTAGTTCGTCCTGAAGTGAGAAAGGCTGTTAGTCTGTTACACTGTCATGACCACAATGCAGGTGTTCTTTGCGACACCTGTTCGGCATCGTTCTAATCGGCTTCTTCATATCTGTTTCTGGACTTTGACAACTGCCACAGGCAAAAATTAATTAGGCTAAGCACAGCGCCACAATCTGTTAACGTTTAGGAAATTAGTTCCTAGAAATGATCACCATACCCATATTGCCACAAATTAAATGGCAATTTCCATGCCTTTCAAGTTTCATTTAAACAAGCTTTTGGTATTTTAATAACTAAAGATTTGAGAGAGAGAGATAAATTTGAGGAAAATTTACTTTGGAATTTGGCGGGGGGGTGGGTTGCACCTGCACTCCCCCAAGTGCTTCCCGCGTGTACGCGCTTTCCATTTATAACACATGTTCTTATTTGTGCGTACTTAGCGGACTGTAGTCTTCTGCATAATGGTTTGTGTCTTGCTAAATGTATACTCATGCATACCTTAAAACTGTCTTATATAAAGGCAGAGAGTTCTCTTGCATTCTCGCACTTTACAATTACCAACTAAGGTTTGTACACTGTTCTGGCAGACGGCTGGATGTGATGGCATTTATGCATTATCCTAATGCAGACCCAGCCGCTCGAACGGTATAGTCCGGCTTCAGATTGAGGTAAGTGCCACCTGGAATGGTCATTAATGCCACCATGTTTTTTCGATTCCCTAACAT
>WURT03079100.1:1459-13131 GCA_009936505.3 Holothuria glaberrima | reverse complement strand
CTAATTTTCTCCCTATATTTTACTTAGCGATCTTCTCGAGGTCGCAAGAGCTCGCAAGGAATCGCAAGAGCTCGCAAACCTTTGGTCGCTAAGTGGGCAGTCGGTATAAGAGGAGCTTTGGATTGTACAGACTGGTATGTATTTGTAAATAATACCGATAACCTGGATGAACTCGTGGCACACAACTGCCAGTGACTATCTTAATTTCTGTGTTGAAACAGATTTTCCCGAATAGTAAACCATGGATCACAAAAAGAATAAAAGATGTTATTAACAAAAAGAAAGGTCTTTTGGCAAAACGTGATCAAGAAGGGTTGAAAGAGTTCAAAAGGAACTTAAAAGCATAATCTTTGAGGAAGAGAAAGCTACTAAAAGGCAAAAATTGAACGGAATTTTGCTGGCAACAGTATGCAAACGCTTGGCAGAGTATCCGTTAGATGGGTGGGTATTCTGCTGGCTCTAATGATATTATCTTACCACAGACTGATGACAATTATTCAAATAAGATCATTCTTTTTTCAATCGCTTCGACAAATATGATTTTCCAGCTGATAGGGACATCCAAAAGTCTAATTGAGAGGTATTAGTTCATGTAGATTATGTCAAGAGAAGCTTTGCTTCCTTCACTCATCAAAGGCCGCCGGGCTAGATAAGCTTTCTCCCCGTGTTATGAAACTGTGCAAATCAATTAGCCAAAATTTGTACCGTTATTTATAATATCTCTTTTAAGTATAAGTCAGTTCCCAACTTACGAAAACAATAAAGTAATAGTTTCTGTCCCCAAAAATCTGTGCTTTCCTGTTCGAACGATCTTCGTCATGTTGCCCTAACACAGTTCCAATGAAAGCACGGTATGTGAACGGATGTTTCTAAAATGTTTCAAGCTTTACGTGGACCGGTTTTTAGACCCTTGGCAATTTGCTTATCAAAGTGGACGCAGTTGTGCAAATGCAATCCTTGTTCTTCTGAATAGGTCATATTCACATTTAGAGCGGACAAGGTAAATAAATTCCGCAAGCGTTACGTTTTTTTTTTCGATTTTTTGTCAATTTTAATACTATTCTGTTTTCAGCCCCATGAATTAGCAAATCAACTTTGGATATGATAATACCTGCTAGGTTCGTCCGTTGGATATGTGTCAGCATGTTAGACTCAGCAATTCTCGTCGTTCTAGTGTCATTTAATCTAACACGGAGCTTCTCTTTTCACATCGATTGTAAATTTTCAGAGAAGAAATACAATCGCGTCAATTTCGAGAGGACACTGCTATGACAGGTCTCAGTTATTGATGGTCCTGATGACAGTGACATATCTCCGCCAGCTCGACACATTTGTTAACTATTGTAATTCTAACTTCCTTGATTTAAATGTTTCTAGCCATAGGCCTACGAGCCGGGGGTAGGGGCAGACTGCCCCCAAAACTTTTCTGAGGTCGAAAATACGGGTAGAAAACGACAAAAATTCGGGCACAGAATAGGTGAAATTGCGGCAGAGATGAAGTTAAAGTGAAAAGATTGCCCGAATTTTCAACTGAGTTCGCAAATTTTTGATCGAATGCCCGAAAAATGTGCTAAAATTTTCGCGCGCTTCGCGCGCATGTAGTGGTTTGGTGGTCTGTTTTATGCACCTGAACTGCAACGAGATTTGGGCAACTTTCTGAGATTCGGGCAAAAAATTTTCTGCCTCGCCCCAAATTTGGAAGAGTACCGTACCTATGTTTCTAGCTAAGACGAAGGAAATGATCATAGAATTTCGAGGGAATTCTGCCCCCCAATTGGAAGAGTCCCGTACCTATGTTTCTAGCTAAGACGAAAGAAATAATCATAGAATTTCGAGGGAATTCTGTACTGCCACTACCAGTAATAAGTAAAGGTACTCAACTCGAACGCACTTCTTCGTGTACATATCTTTCGGTGGTTATGAATAACAAACTGACTTGGGGTGATCATATTGATGTTATTATTAAAAATTGCAGTCCAGGTTTTACTGTTTAAGGAAGTTTTCTGCTTTTAAATGCGCGTTCAGATATTTTAAAGATCATTTATGTTTCTGTTTGTAGTGTTTAAAAGGGTTGTTTAATTTGCTGAGGGGGGAACGTTTGTAAGAAAGAAAAGGATCGCATTGATAGTATTATTGAGAAAGCTGCAGCAGTGGTATGGGCGTCTCTGAGTAAAGTTGATCCCTTCTGCCGGTATCCCTCAATAAATAAACATCATTCTGGAAGATTGTAGTCACCCACTGCATAATCAGCTTGTAGAGGAACGTACACACAGAGGCACTGATTAACGGAGTCTGAGTCTCTCATTAAATGTACTGGTAGACCGAGCCTCCCATTGACGATTTTAAATCGCGACAGAAATTCTTTTATAGCTATTGCAGTAACAGTTTTTTTTATCAGAATGGTCATCGTTAATGATTTTGGGGTTTTTCATCCACTTTTAGTTTTCCGCTCTCTTATCTATTTTCAGTTCTCCTGGTTTTTGTATTGTGCGTCATCTTTCTGTTTTTCTTTTTGCTCTCTTTTGCCCATGGGCGTTGTTTGGGAGCCGATTATTCTTTTTGCCGGTGGTAATGCGGTCCATGTTTAGTCTCGTATTTCTGTTGTATATAACCTCATGATTTTTCATTGCAGCTTTTTACGTTAATTTCTTATATCCTTTATTTTGTACCCTCGTGCGAGTGTTTGATTTCCTTTACGAAGAAATCAAGTGGAATCGATTAGTGGTCCGACGATACTACGCGACCTGTTTCTCAACCTTTCTCAATTTCCAACATGCAGGTTGCCTCGACTATTTTGTAAATCCTACCCTGATATATATACATATATATATATATATATATATATATATATAAACTTTGGTATAGAATTATATGACCATTACGAAAGTTTCAAGGCCCTAGTTGAAACATTAGCGTTATCATATCTACTTTGGGACAGTGGATTACGGAGACTGTTCCAGTCCGAATGAAGGACGGCTCAGTCTGGTGAACAACTGACATCAGGCTATAACCTGCTTGACCTACTCCGGGCTATCGGTAATAATGACCTAGAAAAGCTGGGCCATCTTGGTTGAGAAACATTTTACGGCTTCGCCTTTTTCGTTCGGAATTTTAAGTCCGAATGAAAATATTATTTGACAGGTATTTTTGATATTAATATCCACATGTTGGAATATTTGCTGCTTTCGGGCGAAAACCAGCTTTTCAGACATTCAGCCGGAAAAGTGCTTATACTCCAATTGAAAGTGATCATATACGTACCACACTGCTGCAACCAAATGGCACTTGAGTCATGTCTTTGATAGGATGAAGCATACATTCGCGGGCCTATGTCCATACGCGTGGTGTGTAGCCAGTCTAGATAATGGGCCCAAACTGCTCAAATTTCTTTCAAGTTGTTTACTTTGTAGCCCTACTTTACTCCCAGCACTTTGCAATAGCTGATGAACCATCCATCCATCTTCTTTTTCATTTTCATAAGTGTGCACGTTCTTTGGGGGAAGTGTTCTTCAAATTATTATAAATATAACGATTTTTTTATCAAAGATCATAAGGATTTTCAAAGTAAGTTCTGTGATGGGTTCCGAAATGAGAGAATGTTTTGTACTCTCGTAAAATTGATTAAAACATGGATATAACCTTACTAAATCTTTCCAAAAAATCTGTTGTATACCGTTGCTGTATACCGGTGTGCACATTAGATAATTTGAATTAATTGCCTCTGTTCAATCACCCTGTGCTATGGTCATTAAGGTCTAGTTAGCACCTTAATTATTGCGCAATAAGACTGGTTTACGTAGGCCTATATTCGATTGAAAAAAAAATCGACTATGACCCCATTCTAAACATGTCAACATAGTCTGGCGCTCAATTACAAATTACAGGTAAGATACCGTGATAGTATTTTGGGATGGTGAGAATGTACCTTCAGATGAAGGCACTTGCTGGCAAGATGTCCTCATAAATATCTACTATTTTACATTTACGAGACGGCGGGGCTACAGTCCACCTTCTCTTCATTCGGACAGCAGTATCCCCAGTCGGAAGTAGTCCCGTATGCCTATGACAGGCCTAATCTTGATGTTTGACCTTAAATAGCAACTCCACATAGCCTTATGACATTTACTAACACACTATGAATATATCTTTTGTGACACAGTCCATTCACTATGATTTAAGTGCCATAACAAATTGATGATTTCTGATGTAACGATCACTAGTTTAATACTTTACATCTTTGTGACTTCATCAAAGCAAAGTCAGCCCCGCCCCCCCCCACCCCCTTCAAGTGGCGGGTATTAAGGTAGAATCTGTGAACGACTTTTTGTTCACAAAAGGGCAACAAACTCTATAGTTTACAAAATGTCAATGTCAATTACATTAAACATTTTTACAAGCATCAATCGATCAAGTTGCTAAAGGCAGGATTGTCTAAGCATGGAGTTTAATTTATTCCTTTCAAATGTACTTGGTCCCTGCATTTTAAGCTTGTTAAACTTAAATCTCCAAACATTAAGACATTATATAAACCACCCCTACACCTAAAGATCCTGCACAAAACGTGTCTTGACAGCCAAAGATACTTTCCTCCAGGCAAGACACTTAAGAGGTAAACAGTTTGACAGGCTGTTTGAAAGAACTTGAAAAAAATTTGCGAAAGTGCTGATTCTCACGTCTGCAGAGGCGGTGCAACTTGCATCAGAGTTTTTAAGTTTCAAGTGCATGTGAAACTCGAATGTGTGAGAGTACATCAATATTACTGCCAGGAGATAAAACAGTACTTGTCACTTGAAATGTCGAAAGCGACATTTTTTTTCAAACAAGGTGCATGCTTGTTTATCTTCAAGGCCAACAAAACAACACCCACATACAAAAAAAGAAAAAAAAATGCTTGTTACTAGGCATACAATTTGGCGACGGTTGGTACGACTGTTCTATAAAAGCTCACGCCATATGAGATGAAGTTTTCATTCTTATCCCTTTGAATTTCTTCCAATTTAACATCTTATACAAAACTTACACCATGCTAAAGACAACAAGACCTCACTTTATCAATTGCATGTTTTTTTTTATTTTGTATTTACATATGTTCAGATTTATCACATACGACTTTCTTGATAAACAAATAATTAGAGCTACTATACACAGAATGCTTTTTGCCCCCAAGCTCTTACAGCAGGTCACAATCCACCAGATATATAAGAGGGATCTGGTTGGGATGTTGGGAGCAATCTGAGAGTAGGTAACCACGTTAGACACCCCGGATGGCTAGTTATACTCGTCAAAGAATGGACAACTTCAGGAAATACTACTGGAAGATTTTCACTCTAAATAGGAGCAGGTAATGAAATTTCTGAAACCATTCTGAAGTCATTATTTTTGCATTTATTGTGATGAAAATGCTGCAGCTCCTGTTGCCCTGATCACGATTTCATGGCCCCCAGAACCTGAGAAATCACAAATAAGGGCCTCTTTTTAAAGTTTCCCAGGAGACAACCCCCTCCCCCCAAAAAAACCCTGCATCCACCCTTGTTGGCTCTTATAAAATAATTCACAAGTTTGCATATTATAGCACCATTTTGCATCCAAGACCTCTTGACAACTAAAACTAGAGTACCAATAGGTACAGAAGCTCAAACTAGATTTGTCCAATGAATCTAAAACGTGACAGCTCTGTGTTCTGATGTCTCTATATATGTTGATATTTTAGGGGTTGGGATATGGAGTTTGGGTAAGATTAGGGATAAGGGTTCGATTGGGTGTGGCAAAAGGATAGCATTAAAAACAGACTTCACTGTTTGGATATCTTTGTAAAATGTGAACAATGTAGATACCATGAACAACTTACATGATAGTTTGAAGATGTGTATTAAAATGAGGACAGACCATTAGATGACCTTTGACTTAACTTTTTTCACACCCCTCTGAAGGCCTCTAACCAAAGATAATTGTGACCAACTTTCAGATAAATTCATCAAGCACTGCAAGAGATAGTAATTTTTTGCAATTGTGGGCAAACAGACAGAACGACAGACAGGAACTCAGATAAATGGACTCTCCACAACCATGTGAGCTACCAACAGCTTTGCTGGCATGAGCTTAAAATTGGGGATTCCCCTCAATTTAGACTGATTTGGACCAAACGCCCAAAAGCAAACCTTTAGCAGATCACTGGAATGCATTGTAGCCCAATGGTCAAAAAAGTTGCACATGCCTGTATTAGATGACCTTAAAGTATTCTCTAAAACCTGTAACTCAGATTTACAACCCTAACGAGCCAAACATGGTTCATGAACATAGGTTTCCCAGGATTTCACTCATTTTCTTAATCTCCTTACACAGCTAAAAAACTCTTCAACTCTATCAAAACATTCAAAATTCCTCCATATAATAAAACTGTTTGACAGAGGAAGCACTGCTCTCAGCCCTAACACCTATCACTACAAATGACTGATCACTCAACTGATATAAAAATGCTACCTATGAGGGTTGACATGCTGGCATTTTAAACACAAAAACACTGAATTTGGTGTTTTGAAAGTGTGTTGAGTTCAACATTTTAAAACCAGCATCAAACAGTATTTGGCATTTTTTTCACTTTTTCACATTTGCCACACGTTTTCTCTCAAATGCATGTTATTTCCATAAATACCTCAGGGCACTGTGGCAAAGATCAGTTCTGCTCAACTATTCTCACAAGCCGCATAAATGAATGAATAATCATGGTAGATGTAATAAAAACATTTTTTCATACCACATCCTTGATTTTTGTATACAATGGATGCCTGTATGGAGTGCTAATTACAATAAATTTTGCACTTGGTGTTATTGACTGCATTTGACGTCAAATTTGTCAGGTTGCCTCACAGAAAAACTGCCAACACTACCACTTTCAAGACTTATTCAACTCTCAGTCATCTTACTATCGTACAAACTCACTTCGACATGATGCCATCTGCATTTCTTTCACTATCCCAATATCTAGGGACCTGTCTGACATAGCCTGTACCCTACATAGATGTCAGATAATGAAGTATTGCCAGCTAAAATCAGTCAAAAATAGATTTGGAACCTTCATCCTCATCATCCTCTACATCTTCAAAGTCGTCATCATCATCATCGTCATCATCATCACTCTCTTGTCTAGTTTCCCCCAGACTAGCCTCAATTGAATCACTCAGAATATCCTGTCTCCTTGGAGTATTTTGGTTGTACTTTTGGTTGCTATCATCGGCATCATCCCCATCTTCATCTCCCATTCCATCATAATCATCTTCTTCTTGTGCGTCTCTTGAGGGTTCTTCGTCATCTTCTTCGTCAGCATCACTCAAGGCCAGTTGGTCCTCCAGCTGATTAGAATCATCATCCCCATCCTCAAAATCCTGAGATCGCCCTTCCTCATCAACTTCTCCCTCCCGCTCATCTCTGGTTTCATCCAACTCTTGTCCAAAGTTTGTGTCTTCATCATCATCGTACTTGGAATCATCCCTCTGCACTGTGTCATCTTCATCTTCACTATTCTCTGGTGTTATCTGAAGGTCATCCAGGAGAACGCTGGATTTGTTTTCATCCAGACCTGTGATTGACTGCTAGAAAAATGCGAAAGAGATCACAATGTTATACGAGCATCCAACCCATAATACACTACATTGTACTCACCTAAGTACTGATATTGATGTTAAAATTGACAGACAATATGGATACCAAATACTTCAAACAGAGGAGACTTCTGTGTGGAATGTTCCTCTCCCTGAAACTCTCAATTACTTTCTCTGTTAAATTTTCTATTTTTATTGTCTGAAACGTATGGGTGAAAATATCACAGCCCAAGGAGCAAAGGGACAAATTATGTTGTGTAGGTTTAACAGCAAAGTGTCAGCACAAATGAAAGAAAATAATTTTACCCATCCTCATTAATATTTCTAAATAAGGTTGGGGCAAGGCAATATGCATTTTATGGAAAAACTAACTCTCCCTCCCAAAGAGTTAAAAAACCAGCCACTCCTCATAAAAAGTTCTGATAAAGCTTCAGCATTGATGACAAAGCTCCATCAGTACAAGGAACACATGTTACATCACTGCAGTGTACGGAAAGGTGACATCTTGAGTTAAAGGGTAAGTGTTCCTATCCCAAGCTTATCTCAAAACACAAACTGTGTCTGTCAAAACGAATTGTTGCATTTGTAGAATAAATATTTTTTATTAGAATGCCATGATAAATGAGTACAGAAAAAAGGGCAATGAGTATAATGCAACTAGATGACATATTTTCCGAAAATAGAAGAAAAAACACCTCACAGAAAAAAAAATTTACTCTTTTGTCACTCATGACTAATTTGTTCACCTGAAGTTTCTTTCAAATGGTGCAACATTCATAGCTCTTGTAGCGCATTACAATTTGCAGAAGTAAAAACTATCGCCAGAGTTTGTTGGTGAGACTGAATGGTTTAATATTGATAAAATCTATTTTCAGTCTGTACCATTGTTGATGTAATACAAACACAACATGCCCCCTTTAATATCATTCTGATTTCACTACACGTACTTCATTTCACAACTCGGGTGATTCAAACCATATCTGATGCCACGAGACATATCAGATATTATGTCAGCCTGTACAGAATGAGCTAGTCAATTTCAGTAACTTTCTTGCCATGTCAATTCGTTAAAAAATCCATCACTTTAACCCAACCTTTCAAATATATGAAAATGTCATATATATCTGACATCAAAAGACAGCTTAAAGCCTACTAATGTTATTGCCACTGAAAACTCATGATGGCATATGGCTGACAAAAATACTTGATCAGCTATGGTACTTCACATATATACAATACCAATGAGAAAGTGAATTATCTTATGTCCCGCCACACAGAATCATTAACAAAAATATTACTGTGAGTGGGTAAAGCAGAAACTATTTTATGGGAGTGCTAAAATCAATTCAATGTACAGTGACAGCTTTAATCCTCTAAATATGAATATTATTCATATCTATCAATCTTTCCAAATATCACAACTTTTCAATGCCACTACTTTCCACTTTTCCAACACATTTTGCCCAGAATCTATCCTAAAGGGATTTCTGGACTGATTTTTAATTTATTTAACGGGATATACCTGCCCGTCAACTGATTGCCCGGGGCAACACTGAGGATAACTGATAAAAGTTGCAAAAAAGTTGCCCAAAGACCTCAACAGCACCTCAAAGTACACACACATATTACTATGCAAATTAATTTCAAAAATTTACATTTGTTCCTCAAACCTACTCAAGCACAACTGAACCCTTTGCATAAATCTACATGATATGAGGCTACTTTTTCCTTTCAATTTTACAGCACGGACAATTTACAGGAACAGGTGGACGACAGAAAAGAATTGGCTACAGCATAACTATTCCTGCTTTATGCAAAGGAAAAGAAAGTTTTCAATTGCAAATTTGCTACTGAAGTGTATTTTCAAAAATGTTGTAACCTATCAGAGAGTTCACTTTTATCAAGCTGTTTACAAGACAGCCAAGACAGTGTCTTAACTTCAGTCATGTATATCATTTAAATGCATTTACTACCACTAGAAAATTCCACCACTTTCAATTTTGTTTGTAGCTAATGAATAGCAAACTTTGCCAGTGGCATCACCAGAAATCCTATCTATGCTTCTGGCAAAATCTCTCACCAAAAAGGCAAAGTGAGACAAAATTTCCTTTTTAAAAGAAAAATTCTACCACAGGGGTTACCTCTTCACCATCAACATCAACTTCTTCATCCTCATAGTCTCGGGACGCCTCTGGGAAGCCGCTCTGTGCATTTTCATCAACATCTAGGGGAAAAAGAGGAATCAAGATACCGATAAGTGGATGGCATGGTTCCAAAGATCCTCTCCAAGGAATCTGTTGCATTTAGTCTTTTAATTCATGTCACAAAAGTTTAAAATCAACCTCACAATTTTCTATATTTCCTCAAAGTGTGGCCTCAGTCCCTATCTGAAGACATTTCATCAATTAGAGACAAGGTCGCTGGCCTCCATAATATTCATCTACGTTTAGCAACATGAAATCATTCACAATGTTTCACAATCTACATCACGCAGCACGAGCAGGGGCTGAATAATTGGAAGCTGGCAATGTTGTGTCATAAAACTGTTCCACTTCAACATCCTCAATTTCAATGTTTTACTGATTCCGATGCAGCTGGTATGAAAATAAAATTTATGATGCCCATGTCCATAACTGTAGGGAACATTTTCTGACTAAGGTATGCACTTTGTCCCAAAAATTGTTCAAACTTTTTATAGCAAAGTTGAATTTTTAGTCACAGCAATAGGTAAATATGTCAACTTGTACGACAGAACCATATATTTGGGTCCTCATTACCATAAGTAATCTACAGTCATGAAAACAATATCTGCTTCATTTCTGGGGAGTTAATATTCAGTATTATACCCTCCTATTTGCTACATAGATGGTCAACAAAGCTCTACAAAATACAATGTGTAGTAGTTCTATGTGCATGTAACCACAAGGATTTCGATACATGCACAATACTGAACTGGCAAAACTCACTACAAATGTGCAATATTTGAATTCTGACAAAATCAGAGAGGGATTTACCCCTCTCCTTCCCAAACAATTGGGGTGGGGATGGAATCTTTTTCAAATCTGGGGTTAGTATTTCACTTTCTTGTATATGATTTAGCCTAGATGGAAACAAACAGAATTTACACAAATGGAAACATTTTCTTTGTTACTTTACAAAAAATAGGGGGCAAATATTGCAGTGGTGCATTCTAATACAAAGACAATTGCACATACTTCTTTGTATGTTATTTTCTTTTCTGTCACATTAAGAAATGCTCACACTTCATGAAGCGTACACTAATTTTGTTCTTTGTTAGTATCCTGCTTCCTGCCCACTTTAACATGGAATGAAAATACACTATTCAGACTTTTTGTTTCCATGGTAATAAGTACTGTATAGGATGGTGGTACCACAGCAATTTAAGTATAAAATCTCTGCAATATTTAAGATACGAAAACCCTGCAGCAAAATTAGTACAGCAGTCGGTGTGTTTGTTTCCACATTAACTTGTCTTGTAATACTGCAGACACTAATCAACACAAATAATGTTCCAGTCATCACTACCAGAAAAGCCAATCTTTTATTCTGTAATGTTTTAGCTGTTTCTTGCACTTTTCAGAAACCCTTCAGAAGCCTTCAACACAAAATATTTTGCTTACTAGCCAAAAGCACCATCCACAAATAGTGAAAATAATTAAAACTGACATTAATGTTTCCATTTTATGACAGAAAGTGATATTAAATCCCCGAAGCAGTTTCAAATTTTACAACCTTCCTCCAATTTAGGTGTTTTTAAATGTCTACTCTAGGGACTGCAAAAGCCAGTTTATGTTTCTAGGAGAAACATTTTGTGGTAAGCATGTGGGAAACATGGCAATGTTGCAAAGGAATTTTTCAGGATTATTTCCGTTGATTACTCAACAATGTATCATAAAAGTTTCAGGGCATTAACAGTTTCTCGATAAAAGGTAAACTATGAAGCAAAAGATAAGAGCCTTAAAAGTCAAACTGTTTCGAAAGGCAAACCCGAAAAAGTATTGTTTCAACTCTACATTATGCTCATTTAAAAACCTTTAATGATATTTTACTCTC
>WURT03079089.1:0-13131 GCA_009936505.3 Holothuria glaberrima | reverse complement strand
CAAGGGCTTGGGAACTTGCAGAGAGCAGTGAAGCTTCTGAGAGTAGTGCATCACCATCAAACAAAGCAAACTCAGCCACTCAGTTACAAGCCATCTCCCCTTGTGTCACAAATGTGGTGCCTTCACAAACCGTTGGTAACTTTGCTTCTACTAGCAACGCTATGCCTCAGAATCAGTGTGCACTTGCCAGGCCATTGCATGCAGAATTCTCAGAAACTGATGGAAGCCAGAGTACCAGTGTTCAAACCACTGACGCCACAACAGCTGGTAGCTCCGGGGTGACATCATCATCAACCATGGCTGTGCAGTTAGACCAAAAGGTAACAGAAAGTACACCAGAGAGTGTATTAAAAACTAATCCAGGGAAAGAGATTCTAATCTCACAAAACAAAAAATCCTCTTCAAGTGGTTGTTTAGCAGATGTATTGACTATGCCAACAGCTATTGTTCAGCCGAACAAATTTGTGAAGAAAAGACCTACAACAAAGGCGCGTGTGCTCACAGCAGATGAATTTCTAGCAGAGCTGAAAAATAAGGAAGAGCTAGAAAAGCAACAGGCTATTGAGAAAGAAAAAAGAAAACAAGAAAGAAAGCGAAAGGCCGAGGAGAAGAGACAGGAAGGAGAGGTGAAACAAAGAAAAAAAAGTGACAAAGGAAAAGGGAAGGCAAAATCACCCCCAGCTGCCAACAAAAATAAGCCACCTCCATCCCCCAGCTATTCTGATGAGAGTGATCTTGGGAAAAGTGATGAGTACCACTGTGCGAAGTGTAACATGCCTTATTTTGAGGATGATGATGAACCGTGGACATCATGTAGATCTTGTTCTTCGTGGTTTCACGAAGAGTGCACTCAGTGGAGGGGGGGATATGGACAAATTTGTGTGCTCAGCCTGTGTAACCAAATATGGTTATGACCTGGAGTGATCTGTTCTTTGAACTGTTAACATATTTTGCATTGATAACTGCTTTTGTTTAATTATTTTATCACCTTAATTAACCACTTGCACCATGGACCACTTACCCCGTCAATGGGGCAAGTGGTCCGTTTGACGAGAGATTTTTAAGAAGTGTTAATTAGTAGCTTAAGTGAAGCAATAGCCTGCCAGTCATTTTTAAGCATCAATTATCATTGTTATGTAACAATTAAACCAAGAAGTTTTATAGAAACAGTTTTCATGTAAATTTATTTTACCAAAAATAGCTTAAGTGGACCACTTACCCCAGTTTCCCCAATGTTTTCAAAATTGCAATTTTTCGTTGCGCAAGTTTCGGCTTACTCATTCTACCTGTAGGACAGCTTGGTAGCATTAGTCTTTCCATGTCCCATGCGACACCCGTCCCTACCACCCTCCTTCCTCCCACCCACAGAAAAAGCCCCTTGCAGCATCAAAGGAAAATTTTTACTATTAAAATGCAAACTGTCTACGAGTGATTTATGTACCTCTTTTGGTTGGCATTTGAGGCTATAAGGTAACCGGAAGATAATCAACATTTGACTGACAGTACCTCATTCTTGTGTTGACATTATCGCAAATAACCCAAAGTTAACGGGACTTCGCTTTCAGTACCCCACTGGAAAGTTGTCTCTGGACCCACTGGCTGACTGGGGCCCCTTGGGGACAGTCTAGACCTCAATGGGCCCCCTGGCATCAGCTAAATTCCAGAAAATTCTCCCTTGGTGGAGATCAAACAGTTACGCTTCTATAAATTCTGAATGCCACGTGAGGAACTCTGTGGGAAAATAACCCCCTGCCTCAGTCCCATGTTCAAAAGGGTTCAATTTTTTAAGGAACGTTCTCTAGGGACAGCATTTCACCCTGACCTACATGGTAGATGGGTACGTGCTTTTTGAGAACGACACGCTAAAACCCCCCTGCAAATTACGTTAAGGGAATTAAAGACCTCGTCACAGAGCATTTATCCAATGTAATGAGTTTCTCATATGAAACAAAGTTTACTGAGGAAGAAACATCAGGTACTATACCGCTCACATACCTTAAAAGTATTTGGTAACAAAGGCGACCCCGCCGGGACTTGTCACAATTCACGGCATTCTTGCAAAATTATTTAAAATGAACTTGCCATTAAAACAAACGGCACACACATAGCTACCCTTACAAATATGTATTCCCCAAGATCTTATCACGGCCAACAGAAGACTTCCATGATAAGTGTAAGTTGCGCTACCTAAAGCAAAATTTCATGGGTTTTACGAGAAGTTCTTCAGTTGTTAATTTTTGTTATTGCCCTATCTTGAGACAAAGTTGATTAATTACCCTAACCGAATTAACGGTTCTCTACTGATGGAGTTAGGCCATCATATGATCCAAGTAAAGCAACAGAAACCGGTCTAGCCTGGTCATAGAGACTAAACCAAATATAATCAACCCCCTGCACATAATAATTTTATTAATGCCAGTCAAGTCTTTCGCATGGAGTCACGAACGATGATTTCGGGCTTTTCCTTCAAATGTGCAAGGTTCACCGACTACCCATGTGACGTCAGATGCTGGCACCGCCTACCCTTACTATACTGTATGTACCTCTTTTGTGGACATTAAAGTTTTAAGGTAACCGGAAGATAATCAAAATCAGACTGACAGTACCTCATTCGTGTGTTGACAATATCGCAAATACCCAGAGTTAACGGGACTTCGCCCCCGGTACCCCCACTGGAAAGTTGTCCTTGGACCCGCTGGCTGACTATGGCCCCTAAGGGGACAGTCTAGACCTCAATGGGCCTCCTGGCATCAGTTAAATTCCACAACATTCTCCCAACTGGTGGAGATCAAACATTCACTCTTCCGTAAATCGTGGGTTAAAGGTTTGCAATCTCAAAAAAGAAGTCCGTTTTGTAGGTACCACACCGCTGTTTTGCTTGTACCCTGGTTCAAACTCACACGTAAGAACGATTTACATGCACAGGTCTATCTTTTATTTGAACATGTGGTTTTATTGTCGTTTCATTCCTACGTACGGGGGCGTTTGCCCTACCTCATTCGGTGAAAGGGGCGGTGAGTTGAAAAAGGTTTGTACCACCTCAATAAATGATATGCGAGAAATAACACTTTTTGCACAAATTTTAACAGACAGATCGACAATGCCCTGGATGCTCCTTGATCACAATAGCATAGGTGTAGGAAGCGGAGAGCGGTAGGACGGCCCAAATCCCCAGGTCAAAAATGTGGTTGGTGAGAGTATGTTCCCGCCCCAACTCAATTCAAGGAAGAGACCTCCTTATTTGTTCCCTCTGCAAAAACTTCAAAATTTTCAGTAATTTCCCTTAAAATTTGTCCAATTTATTGTACATTTTTCAGGGGAGAGGAAACCCTCTGGACATTTTTTTTTTCAATGTTTTAGACCGCTCCCCTAGGATGGCGGTCCGAAACAAAGTTCAGCCTCCCAGTAGAGAACAGCTTCCTAACCCCGCCCACAAATCGCATACCTACAATTTTGTCGGGGAGCTTTAACGGCTGCAATAAGGACTGCAATCCCCAAATAAGACCAGGAGCCCGACGACTTTTTTATTGCTTTTACTCCCAAGGGGGCATATTCTCCTATGATAGCCCTTTTTTCAAAATTTTTCTCAATAAAACTACAAATGTTCAATTTTCTGCAACAGAAATTTCCAAATTTCCCCACGATATGTGCGCTCAAAATTTTGCTTTTACAATCCTTTCATCAAATCGAAGGTTTTGTCGAAGCTTTGGGTTGCTCCTCGCGTGCGGGAGCTTTGCCCCCCCCCCCTTGTCGGGCAAATCCTTTCGCCACCCCTGTTCTTTTCCTTACAGTTTCAGATACCTATTGATCCCTGTATATGTTCTTTCATGGCAGTGGGTCGTCCGCTTGCCTCAAATCGTTGCTTTTTACTTTGCTTTCATTTTTTTGCCGTAATGAACGGTTATTTTGCATGTAGCTGCCAGTCTGCCAGTAGAGGCCTTGTGCATGACACCATTGTGTGTTCTCTTTCAATCAGAATTAGTTTTCCACCATGTAGTTTAAATAAAAAAGTGACAAGCAGAAGAACCGGCTAAACATCAGTTTGCAACCGCTGAACCGCATGCTACAAAAAAGAAGAAAAACCTAATAGATCGAATTTTTTTTATTGTAAAAATACCGACAACTAAACAACGAAGACATTAATTAAAAGGAACCAGTAAAACGCATTAGACGCATTAGAGTATGGGGCTACCCTACCTGCAAGGGGGAGAGGGAGATGGATTCATTTACCTGAGATTTATAGTGCAAAAGCACTACTGCTCGGCGGAAAGCATATATTTTGTCCGAAAATAGGAAATATTCCGCACGAATGAGGAATGCAGCTCCCATCCAACGAACACGTAGTCTCGTACGCACACACGTGAGCCTATGCGCATCCGATACACATGTACTTGACACAGAGAAATCAAATCAGCTGAGCACGTTTCAAAGTGTCTTAAATTGATAGTGTTGAAGAAACGAGCTGAAGATCAGGGAACGTACACCAACGATTTAGAAATTAAAGGATCTCTGATATTCATTAATGATAACTATTTTCCATGACATTTTCTGAATAAAAGTATCGACGCGCAGTTAGTAATTATAACCATTAATATCAAAGAAACGGTGTTAATAGTAATTCATACTTTGAAGGGAGAGGCAGACACCTTTAGAGAAAATGGTATTGGTTAAAGGATAGCGGGTATCCCACGTGAATGATCTCCCGAATTTTAAGACAAATTTTGTGCCGAATGTGTCGTTTCCTCCTTTTATACTACCCTAGGATCGAGATCTGCTCCCTTCACTCCCCCATAAAGAGAAATCCAAGGATTCCTTATTTCCCACTTCCAGCCACCCAACCCCTCACTTGTGCGGTTATTTTGTAAAATATATTTTGACGTTAAAATTTGACTCGTATTTTATCTTCACACCTTTCTTACTAACATTTTTTGGTTTGTTTTTATTCAGTCACGAGGAAACAACTAGCGGCGAATCATCGAATCCACCAATGGTTACCCCTCTCGAGATACAAGTCATCAAAAACATGTTTATAATTTTCTACGCTTTCATGGTATCGTTGACACCAAACGTAGTCTGTACGTTTTCCGAGTGTGTTATTGAGCGTTACGTCAGAACTATTGTCGCCTTTAATAGTGCTTTCAATCCGTTCATCTATGGCTTTAACCATCCCATTTTCCGACAAGTATTTACCAGTTTCTTCAAGTGTCAACCCATTCCGGAGCCTTCATCATTCCTGATAAATTTTAAACGGAGATTCGATGACTTCGCGGGCTCACTGTCATAGCGAAAGTGACATCCTCCCACCATTTGACCATGAAGCTAACAGTTGGTAGTAGTTCAACGCTCCCACAGTAAGGGGTGCACTTCAGTTGCAATGCCGTTTACACTAGATCAGGGTGGCAAACCTTTTTCCTCTGACGGGCCGTTTTGATAGTCATAATTCGCTCGCGGGCCGCAGATAGTGAGGTGCAACAAGCTTTTCTTGTGGGCGCAGGCCAAGGGGTCCTAAACAAGCCCTACTTGGGCGAAGCCCCAAGGGGCGTTGGAGTTTGCACATATTTGCAGGCAATAGAATGTTCATCTTCTATTTAAATGACATTAAATCCGAAAGTCTACACAACCTAGAAGTATTACAATATGACCATTTGACTTTTTGTTTATGTATGAAGTAATAATGGGTGCATCACTGAATCAAGGTATCTTAGTATCGAAAAATTTAATGATTTTTCAAGTAACGGTTTTAATATTTTTCATCTAAACAGTAGGAGTCTCATGCGAAACTTCGACAGTAGTCATGATTATCTTTCGCTTTTAAATCATAACTTTGCGGCCCTAGGCTTTACGGAAACTTGGTTTAAAGAAAACACTTCTCCTCTGATCCCTTTAGAAGGTTATTGTCTTGTTGAAAATCATCCTTTGGTTAAAAAGGGAAGAGGCGTGTTCCTCTGTATAAGGAATGACTTTGTATTTGAAGTTAGACATCATTTGTCATTCGTCAATAATGATTTACAAAGTATTTTTTATTGAAATGTCCATTACCAAATGTTACCAAAAGGGTGGTCATTGGGGAAATTTATCGACCACCCAATGGAAGTCATGCAAAGTTTTATAATCACTTGTGCAACATCTTAAGCGGACATATCTTCACATTCTAAGTACGGTTTTGTCATGGGGGACTTTTAACGTTCATCTGTGCAAGCCTACTTCAGCCAAGTTTTTAAGTAATATTGCGTCTTGTGGTTTCAGCCCATGTATTAGCAAACCAACCAGAGTTACCAATAGCTCTAAATCTTTGATTGACAATATTCTTACAAATGTGAACCATATTGATGATTGCATAACGATCGAAAAATCTGGGATTTTAGTAACTGATATCACTGATCATTTCCCAATTTTCATTCATACCTCTGTTCCGTCTAGTAGTGTACACACTTTGCCAATGTACTGTAGGAACTATGCAACTCGAAATGTTCAAAGTTTTATTTCATCCATTTCATTTGACAGTTGTTATATATAATAAGTTACCCCACGCCCTCTCCAACTTTTTCACAACCAGTGTCCATGTTCACAGTTACAACACACGCAACCCTCAACTTCTTCTACATACTGTAGATCGCACATCTCACTCTCAATTGAACCTTCTGCATCGTGCCATTAATTTTTGGAACACCCTACCCAAGACTGTTATTGATAGTCCAAGCTTCAGATCTTTCAGATATAACCTAGGTAAATTATATCTAAGTACTTATTGACGTTCAACTTTCAGGAGCCCCGCTCTACTCTAGTATCTGAAAGCAGGCTCCGTACTTGTCACGGTAGCTATGTATGAAGCAATGATGTTTCTGTGGGGGATGGGTGGGTGAGGGGGGGAGGGTTGGTGTAAGTGAAGTATATTGGTAAAACTTGTGTTGTTACTAACCTGTTTTTCTGTTTTATCATCACTAGAGGGTAGAGCACTTCGTCAAGCCAACGAGGGTTTTTTGTTCTACTTCCCTCACATCATGAAGAATTTATGTATATTTAAGTAAATATTATATTTATACAGGCCCTATACATGTATGGTGTGAAAAACATAAATGAAATGAAATTAATGGGCACATCCGAAAAGTGCGCACGATGTGTGCCGATTAAAGGTGTATTAAGAAACCAACTTTTTTCCACCCTCCGGAGGTTGAGTTCTAACCCCCCCCCCTCCCCGAAATCTACCGGAAGAAATAGCCTAAAGTGCTCACCAAGATTCGTACTCAGTGCAATAGTTACCGGTCGATATATCTGGTACCGCACTTGTGTCCATTGCTATGTAGCCTTCCACGCCAAACTTCCAATACTACCAGAAGTACAAGGGTTCCGTATCCGGTGTGTGTCCACCGAAACGGTGGGGGATATTTCATTGTGCATACTAGGGTGTTATATATTGGAATTTGGAAGTGTTTCGCAGCAGTTTTACGTGAGGTCTGCTGAAAGTGGTTTGAGCAGAAAAAACGATGGGCACCTTAGGCTAACAGATTATCAGGGAATCGTTATTTGGCAACTCCCTGAGATAATCACCAATTACCTTTCAAGTGATTCTGATTTAACATTTATGAATTGCCTCGCGGACCAGATAAAATGGTCTCGCGAGCCGCATTCGGCCCGCAGGCCGGAGTTTCCCCACCCCTGCTTAAGATTTAACGTGTAGCCAGCCCATGAATGGTTTCATTGATAATAGAACACAAAGCATGTGAATGCAATCGAGAGATGCGTTTTACATAAAACAGTATGTTTTCTACAGCTGACTCAGATCAGGGAGTTGCAACTCCCTGCTCAGATCTCAGATGAACTTTAAACGTCTTTGTGGTATGTACGGATGCCGAGGTAAAACAATATTCAGGATTTTCTTAACTTTAAAGGTACACTGAGGATATTTCAAATTAGAATTTGAAAATTTTATTTTAAATCTATATAAAATATTGGTTGTAATATTTTCTTTACGTAATGGTGAATTAAAGCCATTAGCAAGTGCCAGTCGGAAATTTTGGTGTTGTTTGCCACGAAAGGAAGTCTCATTTGGCCTTTGTGCCGCTTTACGAAACAAATTTCATTACGACGATGAGATTAACATGAAATATTTTTATCTCAGTCTTGATACGAACTCAAACTCCAAGTTTTGTCTTAGAATTCTCAGTTAACATTGGTTTTAATTTTCACACTTTTTGCATGTAAAACCTGTGAAAATCTGCGGCAAACCTGCATCAAACATGTGACAAAGTGTGGCAACTGATCAATTAACCTGTGTCATTGCCAAGCTTGACAATGACACAGAAAATACAGGTTTTCACGCAAAACCCTGGGGTTACCCATGCCAGGCACATGTGAAAACCCGAGGATTTGTAACTAATTGCAACATGTTTTCTTTGGGTGGGGGGGGGGGGTAAGAGCTCGTATGTGGAGCTCTTAGGGATTATGCAGGCCCTGTAGAACATTTAGAGATTATGTGGAGCCAGCATTGTATGTAAGCGTTCCGAAATTAATCTACTTGGATTTTTTTCTATTGTGAAAGAGTCGAGCCTCTGTGGATCATTGTCCTCTGAGAGAGAATGGCTTCTGACAATAGGTTAATCCTCCTTTTGTGAATGTCCATTATTTGAATTTCCTAATTTACATGTGTCTTGAAACTTTACCTAACTTGCTATTTTCTGTGTAAAAAAGTGCATGAATTATACAATGGCCAGGCCATCTTTAGGCTTGCATGGTTATGAATGGCTTGCCAGGTTTGGATTATTATATATTATTTTGTATGTTATTGTTAGTCTTAAGCTTGGTGTATAAAGGAAAGGAAAATTGTTTTAAGGGCTTTGGTCTAAGGCTCAGGTTCTCAACCTTTTACTATCCAAGGACACCTCGTGATAGACGAAAACGTTTGGAGCACCCGCAGACAGTGATTGCCCGCATGGAGGAGTAAAATTTTTTGAATATTTGAGGGTGCGTAGATGCAAAATGTTGCATTATTATGTGACTTTTGAAGTAAATTTATGTTCAAGAATTTGTTTAGAAATGCAGTTTTCCTGGGCCTGAAATGCAGTTTTCCTAGGCCTGCAAGTATTGCTAGGCATACTTGAAAATTTTTACTTTCAGATAAGAATTTTCAAAAATGCATAACACAATTTGATTTTGGTGAAACATATATTTCCCATAAAATTTTAATTTGAAAACGATGAGGTGTCAGATACAAACTGTTTGGTTCTGCATGAGGTCAGGAAAATATGGGTTTTCTTTGTCGGAGATGGCTGCATAAAGCACTGTTTTTTGTCAAATCCAGTTTAGTTGTAACTGTCCTACTGCCTTTAATCTTTGTTAAATCGAAATGAAAAATCTTAAGGATATAGTCTTGGAAATACCAAAGAAGGCTACTATTGAACCTCAGTCTTCATTCAGTGCATTGCTCAATAGCTTCCTCATGAGTCTGAAATCAAAGTCTTTATTTAACTATATATCTTGTTCCATTATTCACGAACCTCTTCGGCTTTGCGGACCCTTATTTTTTTTCACGGGCACCCTGCGGACCCTTTTGCCCTCACGGACCCCCAAATAAAATTCATGGACCCCCTAAGCGTCCACGGTCCCAAGGTTGAGTAACATGGGTCTAAGTCACTGATCCCAAATGGTGGGTCGCGAGGTGATAACTAATTGGTCCCGAGTCCATGTGGGGGTCGTGCAGGGGGTCGCGGAGCGTTGTATTAGGTTGCAACGGTTTTTAGGTCAATATTCTGTTCTCAATTCGCGTAAAACTCATACCGGTAGGGCACAATAGCGAAGTAACGTGATCACGCACAGTTTTAGTGTCTTCAACATAGTGTATCGAACATTTCGACTCTTTCTGAAATTATATTCGTTTGGTGACCAGCGATTTAGTTTCATACATTTTGACATGATTTCGTGCATAAATGCATAATTGATTCTACCAATGAGAACTTCGAATAAGGATTTTATGAAATGTCGCCCTATGGACCTAGGCAATTTAAAAATTTTCATTCAAATTGATCTTAGTAATAGCCTTTTGGAGCCATTCTTGAGACGTACTGTACGTGTTGGGCCCGAAAGCATGTACCTCTACACAAGACGAGGTACTGAAATATTCCTAGTAGTGCTAATAATCACGCAAATTCAACCAAAATGAGTATGGGCCTTACTTTGATCGTTTCAAAATTTTGGCTTATGATACCAGACGACAAATACAGTCACACTGAGCTAAAAAGACAGCCCTGAAGACTATTGTGCACTTTGGGTCTACCTACACCTGCGAAGCAGCCCTTTCTCAGCTGGTCGTAATCAAAAACAAGTATCAAAATGGACTCACTGATAACCATCTTGACCATGTGATGATTTGTACCTTGACCACTTATGAACCACGATGCACAATGCTCGTTAAATAATATTCAACATGTTGATGTATGTACGATAGATCATGTGGTGAGTGTGAATAAAAAGATGCTTTCATGAGATTGATGCATTCTGTAATTACTTGAACTTTATCTCAGACGGCGGATGGGTCGCCAAGAATGTAATACCATGAAATTTGGGTCGTTTGAAAAATTCAATGGGAATCACAGGTGTGTGGAAAGTGCTCAGTTTCTCACACAAATGGTCCAGGTTCTAATCCCTCCTAGGGTATTTACTTTTTCAATTATTTTTAATCGAGTATGGTGGAGTCCAAAGGTCATTTGAGGCTATCTGAGGGCAAATTGTGAAAACATAGAGAAACAATGATACTTTGAGGGATAAATCTCACTGCAACAAAGTACAATTTTTTTTTGAAAGGAATCACTAAGCCTTTGTGCTTTCTGCTTATTTGATGTTTTGTAGCATTCAATTATTGTGTATCATCTATCCACTCTATGTAAGTTTCTAGCACCCTTTTCACCAAATTGACATAAACTACTGAAACTGAAGAAAACACTGTACTTTTATCTTCTATCCAATATATTTTGTACTTTTGACAACAATTATAAATCTGAAGATTAATTACAAATAATACATTTGTATCCATCCAAATACCACCTATTCTCTGCAAACGATAAAACAGAATACCAATTTGACTGATACTATTTCCCTGAATTAGATGTCTGATATTGACCAAACACCTTTTTACTTTGATATAGCAACTTGTGAAAGCAATGTGAGGACAACAATGCCTGGGAATTTATTAAGTATCCAAACAATAGACTTCTTTGCAAAGATTTAAAGATATGTATTCGTAAATGGTACTCTCTTTTCATCAGGATTAGAGGCATGAAAAGCTAGTAAGACCAACAATTTAACCATTTCAAAAGTTAACAAAATTGACAATATAAAAAAAATTTTCTTCTTTAATTGGTAAACCATGAAATCTGCTTTCCCTTTCATAGCCAATTCAGCTTTGATTAACATCAATTGTGCCACGAAAATGAATGCAATGTGTTTGAAAAAACCCTGATGCATAAATATTGCATTTAGTATGGAAAGAGGAAGGCAGCAAAATGTGAAGGTGTATTAATACACATTTTATAATAGTGGTCTTCAGATCTGAGGACTGTAGGGGATTACTGACAAAGGCATTTCATGGAATTGCTAACCACACTGCAACTGTTATCATATCTGACAAGGACACACAATCTTTTACGTGTATATTTCAACACCAACATGGATGAAATTTATATTTACTCCTTTTATAGTACCACCATTTAACCGTCCAAATTTTGAGAGTGGGTTGAGATTGCTGCTTTTGAGAATACACCAGAAAAGGTTTTCTCATTGCGAAAATGGTGGGTACAAGAGAGTAAGGCATACAACAGGGATATGTAGACAAGGCTATAACTGAATATCTGTGAGGCACAAGCCAGAAATTACGAACACGACAGCAATATAAAAAGCAGAAGGCATTATGATTATGACTGTTAAATTGATATCATAAACTGTTTGAGATCTCATGGGTAGATGTACCTTATAACATCATTAGCCACACAAAAATAAATGACATTTTGGTGAAAGGTGCGAAGAAAATGGCTGAAGTTTTGAGTATGCTAGTCTGAGAAAGAAGTGCTTAAATGTACAGGGTAGCTGTGTTTTTACTTAATCACTGAAATTTCAAAGTCTTGCAAGACTGGTTTTGGTTTCAGGCATTACCTACCCTACAGGAATGCTCAATACAGGCTTTAAACCACTATTCCAAAATGACTTGCAATACATTTCTTATTCTCTCTTTAGCAGACATTGAGAGATTTTAGACAATGAAATTTGGAGTTATGAATAAAACACATGAATAGAGCCTTGCACTGTGCAACTGGATTTAACAGATACATTTTTATATTGCAGGGACTAGCTCTGTCACAATGTTGTCAGACAAGATTCTTGGAAAATTAGCTTTCCATCAGATTTTCTCTATATAACATGTTCATTCCTTTCCCTTTGAAAAAAAGTCCATAATTGCTTGAAAGCATTCTGGACTCTGCCAGAGTTTAACCAGAAGATCACACTCTTCCCTGTTAACCTTTTTCAGCACTTCTACTTCTGCTGCTCGGATAAGATTCTTTGAAGAAATTGTGGACTGGGGAGAAATAAAAGAAATACTAAATATAAAGATGACATTTCCAAATACTACGGTTTAAACCCTTTCACTGGTGTAACTCATGTTGATATCATAACTTTCAAATATCTTCTCTGTTAGTTTATGATTACATCATAATTGCTCACTGCAGTGCACCGAGGGATGGATTCCCCACTGCAGTTAGTTCAGTCTCAATTTCACATGTATACAACAGCTATAAAAGCGTGCCACCAAAAATGAAGTTACCTTAGGAACAAATGGGGCATTCCCTCCGTCATGAACAAGATGGCTTTACTTTTTCCTATGTATGAGGCGACATCTAAATGTTTCTGAAGATTTAGATAACACTTGGGCCAGAATAAAGTACACTATCTTTATATTATATTCCTTACATTATTACACTTCAGACTTTATGGATTACATTTCAAACCAGAAAGCCCAAAGGCTTAGTGATCCCTTGCTATACAAAATGTTGAGATTTTCTTGGGAAATTTTTCTTTTCAACCTCTAATGACTCCAGATGACCTTTGACCTCCACAAAACAAAAAGGCTCTTCCTCCAACCATAAA
>WURT03079078.1:0-13131 GCA_009936505.3 Holothuria glaberrima | reverse complement strand
TCATCATCATCATCATCATCATCATCATCATCATCATCATCATCATCATCATCATCATCATCATCATCATCATCTGTCAAGCAAAAGTGTTTACTTTTATAGCCTCTGCTCTCATACATTTTGGTACCTTCCAGCCCCGTGAATTGAGCAAAACGTTGAACTAAACTTACCCACCCTTCTCACCGACTCTTTGTTTTAAATGATTGAAATTTCCCGACAAATCGTTTGCATCTCTGCTACTGTTTAAGAGACACTGTTGATCACTTCATAGCACTTTGACTTCCAATAATCAGCCTCTGCACACTTCTTAGTTGTTTCAGTTTTGGAATCTTCTAGTTGTGTCTGAGGTTTCTAAAATGTTGCTTTGCTGTTCATTTATTTTCCTGAGCTCTCGTTGTTACTTGGCAAAATGTTGGATATGTAACATTCGGTTATTTCTCTGCTTTTCACCCTCTGTAGCAATTGTAGCAAAGGTTTTTACCAACCTTCCACTCCTACCTACGGCTGACCTGACAGTCTCTTTGAGTCTTTTACTTGACTCATCCATGCTTTGCAACTCCATTTAAAGATGTTGTATTTTAAATTGGTGTTCTCCCTAAAGGTGTTTCATTTCAATTTTTTTCCAAAGAAACTTCAATAAGCTTTTCTTTAATGTTATAAATTACCTCTTCAAATGTTAGTTTTTTAGGTCTGTTTCTTCTTGGCAAAGGGAGTGATGTAAGCCAAAAAATTTTTCTTGGTTTACATCTTTTTCTGAAGGATGGCTTTTTGGTAAATGTGTCACAGTAACATTCAAATTATCACTCTCAGCTTTTCTGCTCATGCCATAAAAACTAGACGGGTTTGCTTCACTATTGTCAAAGTCAGCTAGAGGCTTCATTGTTGCTTGTTTGTCACAAATATTACGGCATATTCTTCCGCGCTCTCTGCAATCATCAACTTTAGCCGGACTTTGCCAGCTGAATTTGGAACAAAACTTTGAAGATGGAGCAAAATCAGACGGTCGCACTCGTTGATCCCAAGTTACATCATTGTTCGTTACTCTCACTGAATTTTTAACATCTGGAATGTTTTCAGTGACAGTGCCTCCTAGTTTTGTTTCTGATCTATTAAGATGCTGTGTTCCGTTCAATCTTTTTTCTTTCCTTTTAGGCCACTTTGGTTTGTTAGGTAGCACAGAAAAACCACGAGATGTAAATCGTGAACTGATTGTTTCTTCTTTCCGTGGTAGAAATGATATTGGAAAAATTCGAGTAGACGTTTCCTCAGTTGGTCTTTGCAAATACTTCCCGTCGTGCTTCACTTCCTTATGTAAGGAGTGAGCATTTCCATCAACTTCTGAGGATGAAAGTTCATTTCTTCTGTAATCACACGTGAAATAGACCACTGATTGGTGAATGTCTCGATCGGAAGCCGAGATGTTAAATGATATAGGCGGACTGGTGTTAACTTCATCCCCTGTTAAAGACTCAGCTAAAGCTTTCGAACTAGCTGTGTTTCTCGTTCGACTTTGCAATGTAATATCATCGGTATTACTTGTCTTTTCATGCGACCTGTTGAGCCCGTCATCTTTCTCACAAGAGTTATCTTTGTTTCCTTGAACCTCCGACAGGTAAAGCCCAAGTTTCCTGTGTTCTGATACTGAGCAGTCACTTTTTCGGATTGTAGGTTGATATACGGACGAGCATGTATATGGGTTTGGTTCAGTAGGGTTCACATGTGTCTGAGTTTGCAAAAATGAAGCGTCTATTTTAGTTGCTTTGTCAAGGTCCGTGTTCACATGCTCTGATTTGTTCATAGAAAGAATGTCCTTACTGACTTCTTGTTTTGAATCTTCACAGTGTTTTATTTCATCAGTGGCCACAGCTTCCACTTGATACGCTGGGCTGTTTGCAAGTGTACAGGGGTCATTCGATTCAAGGAAGGTGTCTCTTGATAATGAAACTGAGTAATTCATGAATTTTAAACACTCATTGGTTTCTTTTATCCAGAATTCAATTGACTTCCTTTTTAATTCAAGCTTTTTTCCGCCAGAGAATTCATTCCACCAAGCAGACAAATCTGTCGGAGAGAGATTTCTAAGCTCTAAGTACTGTTTCTCTGTCGCGTTTTGGTGACAAGTCTGAGTGTAGTTATGAGCTTGATTAATTTCATTTGCCGTTGCATCATCTACACTGTGCACACCTTCTTCCTTATTTTGACCAGAAACAATGAAATGTTCATCTTGCACAATGGGCACTTTGCCTCCGTGAAGCCCCATATTGTCTTCAAAGACCTCATACGGGCTATTGTTACTCTTTATATGCTCTGAGATCCTAGAAAGTTCTTTCTTAGTAAATTGCATGCTTATATTATCGCTTTTAAGTTTATAATTTGATGAATGTATCGATTTTCTTTCAGTTGCTTTTTCACATGTGCCCTCATCGTGTCCTGGCTGCCAAGTTCTTTCTTTAGAAATGTCCTCCTCTCTGATAGATTCTTCTCCTTTTAGAAACTCAACGGACGATGACTCATCAACGTCACATTCTGGCATTCCTTCGGCCATGATTCCTTCTGTGATAAACTCCTCACAATTGACAGTTACATGAGGTCTTTCAGGGAAGATAGGTGCTCGATTGTTTCTATTTTCCTTGGGCTTGTTTGCACAGTATTTAAAAGTTGATTTGACAATGTCTGGAGTTTGATTATTCTTTCTTGCCCATATTTTAAGATTTTGTTTGTATCTTTCAAATACCGAATCGGGATTTGTTATGTCCTCATCATAATTGTCCTTGCTATGACATTCCGTTCCACTAAGAGTACTCTGTTTGGCGTCACAAATATCTTTCTGATCAGCATTAGAAGTAGAAGGATCGGCAATATGACAGGTTGGTAACTTAGAGGTACACGTTGCACTAGTGGTGAGCGATTTAGGATCAGAGACAAGTTTCGTGGATTCTCCAAGAACTTCTGAACTTCTTTGATTCAAAAACCATATAGAAAGTTCTTCGCAATTTTTTATCTGACTTCCCTTTCTACTTTCTGGTGAATTGTTGGAACTTTCAAGAATTCCACTAAACTCTTCTCCATTTTGTGATGTCTCTCCCTTACAGAATGAAGGACCGATTGTTTTCAAGAGAACGGGTCTCGGGAAAGGCCCTTTTGTTGATGGTGGTGTTGACCTTTTGACCATTGGAACGGATCTTTCTTCTGCAAGTGAAGGAAGACATGCTGCTTCGAGACTCGTTGAACTTTTGGAAGAGTCTGCCACTTCGGATGTAATTTCCTCAGGGATACTCTCAGTGTCACATGCATGTAATACGTAATCATCATCTGTAATAAATTCTTTACATTCAGCATAAAACGGACCTGGTTTGGTGAAGCATAAATTAGTGGTTGAGACGTTTGTCCATTCTTCTGGTCGATCAAGTACTGAAGATTTTACTGAGACCTCATTGCTGTTGAAGGCATGGTGTTTAATTGTAACTTCGCTCACAGGGTTGTCATTATGTGCATGTTCTGTTTTGTTCAAAGGTTCGGGTTCCTCACACTGCTCATTGGTTTTTAAAGATTGTCCAAAGTCTTGATTTGGAATATTCTTTCTTGAAATGATTGCAAGGTTGAGTTTATTTGTTTCAAATACTGAATCGGAGTTTGTTACATCTGCTTCATGATTGCACTTGTTACGACATTCTGCTTTACTGACGGCCATGTGATTGAAGTCTGAATCTTTCTGATCAGCATTAAAATGATCAGTAGTATGAAAAGTTAATGACTTAAAAGTACGAATTTCGCTATTGGTGTAACAATATCGACCAGAGGTAACTTTCATAGATTCTCCCAGAACATTTGTGCTGCTTCCATCATCCATAGACCATATGCTGGGTTCTTCATAATCTTCCAAGTCAATTTCTTTTCTACTTTCTGGTGGATTGCTGAAATTGTCACGATCATTGATGGGCTCTTTCTCCTTTTGTAATGTCTCTTCCATGTGGATTGAGACACCGATCGGGTTCAAGAGACAAGTTCTTTGAAAAGGTACCGCTATTAATGGTTGTGGTTTCGATTTTTTCATCAGTGGGGTGGTCCTTTCTTCGCCAAGTGAAAGAAGAGGTACTACATTTTGACCAGCTAAACTTTCAGACACACTCTGTAATTCAGATGCAATTTCCATATCTCCTAATGTCGAAAGAGGTATAACATTTGGTTCTTTAGGGCTCGTCGGAGATGATAAAATATCTAAGTTGTTCATAGGGACTGTTTCCACAACTAATGGGATTCCACAGTTCAAATGGAGGTTTGAAGAGATCTTTTCCCCATCCACAGTTGTGTTCTTGTTATTGTCAATTGATACATCGTTTGTAGGACGAGTTGAATCCTTCTGTCTGTATTTCTTACTTGTACTTACTTTCTGCTTACCAGGCCTTGTTCGATCCTTAGCATCAACAACCTTCAATGAAGAGGTTTCCATAGTGTCATCGCCTCCGAGGTTATCTAGAAGGGATATAATTGAGTCATACGCACCTTTTTCCCTTTTCGTTATCTTGCGTTGCTGAGTGGATTTTGTCGGGGGTGATTTACTCAAATTTGATGAGATAGGTGGCAAATTCTTCATCATGTCTGTTATTTCATCCACCTCACCAGAAGATGCCAGTGGAGAGGATCTTAAAAAACTGGCAATTTCTGGGTCCAGAGACTTTGGAATTGATTGACTTTTAAAGTCAACCATTCCACGTGTTCCAGATTCACCGAGGACGTATCTATAATTATCAGGACGCTGGAGTGCATTTGCGTTTTGTGACCTTTGAAGAGGTACTTGCCCTCCAACCCATATCACCTCAAATTTCTCACCACGAAATTGTTCGTTAGCAGAAACAACAGTCCCTCGGCCACTTAAATGTGGATCTCGCAAAAGTGGTCCCATCGTTGTCGATACATTCTTCCTTTGTTTTATCTTTCTTTTTATCATCTGCTGAACATCATCTTTCAATGGGGTAAGAGGTTTCAATAACGGTGGGCAAATTTTGTGACTTCTTTCCCTCCTTTGACCTAGGTCAAACCCCAAAGATGTTGGCAATGGCGATTCATGTTCTATTGAAAATGTTAAAACGAAAATTTCGGTAATAATTTACCGACTTTTTCACGAAGTTTAAAAAAGTTTTCGAAATATTTTTTGTTTTTTGGGAATTCTCAAACGGTATAAAATCTCAATACATTCTCTGACTAATGTTTCTTACGTCTATAGATTAATATTATAAATATCATTACAACATTATGTAACTTAAAACCTCTCATCAGGCACATAGGTTTTAAATATCTGTAAACAGTTTTCCAACGTCTCGGCAAACAGAGATCAAGTAAGACGAATGTTATTCCTATTCCTTCCGAAAAGTTCTTACTTCTTGCCAGTGGTTGGCAAACTCTTTTGCCGGAGACTAAGTTAGAAACTTTTCTATATAAAGAGATTTAAAACTTGAGGACAACGCGGAAAGTCAGAAGGGAGTGCACATCAATGATATCCTAACTTTTTTCAATGAAATTTTCAGTCAATTGCAGGGGTCATTAAATGGAGTCGATAAGGATAGGTGCAGCATTGGACAAGGCTGAGGGGAATAGTAAGACTAGGAAATGCGTCGAGAAGTGTCATCGGAAGTTCGCACACCTACCAGTATCAGCGTAGGTTCTAATAGCAATGCAAAGTGGTGTCCATGAGATATCTATACCTATGCCTATTTTAGCTGGTTTTGAACGTTATGGAGATAAGAATGAAGTGTTTAAACTGTTTGAGAAATAGCAATGATGCCGATCAGCAATTATCAGGCATAATTCATAAGAAAAACGGATAATGTGGGGTTCAAAGGCTTGTTTAAAGTTAAAATTCTGCCGTTCATTAGTTTCAAGTAGTTAATAAACTATTGACAGAGACACTAAAGCGCTAAGACCTACTTTGTTGTCCATGAAACCAAGTTAAACCCCCGGTAAAAAAAAGCCAGGCTCTGGAGTATTGCCAGAGTTATTAACATTGAATTGAATAAAATGTCTTCGAGTGACATTTCATAGGAAAATTAGTTTTAGGAAGACAATATTCTCATAGTAACTCTGATAGTGCTGATAAACCACCGGGGATCCTTACAAAGCCACAGAAAAAAAAACTTGTTTGTATTAAATTTTAGCATTAAAGGAAACGAAGGTTATTGTAAAAAACTTCCTATAAATTTAGTCATTTTTCGACTTTCTGGAAAGTTTTTGTGACTCTCTAAACACTTCTCACAGATTGACTTTTGAGTTCACAAAGTAGTTTTCTTGACGACTGTTCTTTTACGGGTTGTTATTTGAACACACTAAACATATTCTCAGTCGAAACGAACCGTTCATCTCCTAACGATGATTAAAGTCATGGGCAAGTATATCTTCTGAAGATAAGGATATTAAAAACATTGTTCTGGTTTCAAGATGTGAATGTATACTACACATTCTAAAGGTCTAATAAACCGAGCACAGAAATGGAACCTATTTAAATATTTGAAAAGATGTGGACGAGATGCAGTTAAAAAATAGAACCAATTTTTGTCATTATTTACCTAAATCTAGTCACATAATTGAATAGATTCCGGGTAGGTGCCAGTTAGATGAGACTGGTTTCAGGATGACTCGGACATTATGAATTTTTAACCAATCAACTGGGAGGTTTGAGAAACTACGAGGGAAGAAGGTACAGTCTTTAAACTGAATTATACAATTAATCCATTTAAAAGCCATCTTTTAATCCACTTGTGGTGTTCAAACAAACAGAAAAATACTAATCTTACTTACAACTATTCAAATTGAATAGCTGCCCTGTCACTTTCACTCCCTCGCTCGCAAACAAAGCAAAACCAAAACAAAGTCTTACAACATAAAATTGAAAAACGGCATTTCAAAATGTGACAGATGAGGAAACAGGAGTAACACATCACTACTGTAATGTCTGAAAAATGCTATTTCGTGTTCATATTCGGGTTAATATGATTAAAATACAAGTACAAGACTGCAATTCGACAAGGAGCCGTCTTAAGCCGAACGCAAACGGACGACAGAAAACGCGAAACATGAGACAGAAAACACGTTTCGTGTTTTTCGCGAAACACTGTCGAAACACTGTTTTGCGAAATAAGCACTGCTTGATTCGCGAAACAAGTGTTTAGCTAAACATGTGTTTCGAACGAAAACGCTACTATGGTTTTCGTCCAACGTACATGGACATCAGCAAAGAAAACTTGTTTTCTGTTTCGTGTTTCGCCTTTCTGTCGTCCGTGGGCGTTTGACTTCGTAGTGTACTCAACTGCCGTGTACTGCGTGGATAAACTACCTTGTAAAGTATTGCCCTCTAGTGCTAAAACTTCGGAAGCTTCTTCTTCCTCTATGGTTGACAGAACGGGGGATTTTGCCCTGAAAATAAAGGTAATATAAATAATTGTGAGAAACGACAAACTAAATATCAATTTACTGTCGAAAATCAGCATTAATTCGGAAATAAGCACGGTCCACCGTTTGGTAAGATTTGCCCCGTTACGAAGAAAGTTTATTCCACTTTTGTGATTGCTTTACATGTTCAAGGAATGAACTACATTTAAAAATAGGCATTTCTTCATCGACACATTTCATCAAGGTGATAGTCTGCCCTTGCATTTAAATGTAGGCTAGCTTGCAGGACTGTCAAAACCGAGGGCAATATCCTCCTCCCCTCCCCAATAATTTTCAGTTTGATAGTTGTTTGTTCTTAAAAACGTCCAAAAATTACCAGAGAATTGGTCTTACCCCACCCCCATCCTTCCCCACCCCCAATCTCAGATCCACTTAGATTGGTACTGGCTTGATGAGAAGGCCTACATGTACATAATCTGAACACAAGAATGTCTCCACACTCATAACATGTAGGCACTGTAATACACAAGCTAAATTAATTTTAAGTGGGTGTTATAATGAAAAGTTTACAAACCGACAAAAAGACGATCGAAGTGTACGTATAATGAATTGACGATACCTCTCATTAAAAAGATAATCGGGTCTCAAACAAGCTTGTTTGTGCGCATGTGGTAGGAGTCAGAGACGCCCCTAGCTCCAATCCTCACAACAGGGTGTCTTGCCAAGAAATGGGGGGCGTGAATTAAATAAGTCTCTTTGCGAACTCACTTCTTTATTTTGTTATCAGAGTATTGTTCTCCTTCACAAAATATGAGGATCTTGGTCTCCAGGCCCCAATAACATGACGCCTATGTCTCGGAAGTAGGCTTATTCAGATTTCTGACACTTTACCGACTAAATTTCAGGGTACAAATTATAGGCATTGTAAACGTTAAAATGTGGTGCACATATAAGGGTATTATATGAAAGATTAGCTTACACATAAGGACAGGGGATCAAATAATTTGGGGCTAGGGACCGTTTTATCCAAACCACAAAGTAGAGAACCAAGTTATCATGAGGGCTACAAAACTGTACTGACAATTTTCTCCAGCGTTTTACGTCCCTAACATATATAGACTTTTTGAACTCTAAACTTCCCCCCTCCCCCCCCCCCATACTGGCCTGGTGGCCGTTCACTCATAAAATGCAAACATAGAACTATGGTATGATAGCCTTGTGGTTTAAAGTACATTGTTCTGTAACGCTTGCCTCATACTGTGTTGGGACTGGGTGGGCCTAAGTCCCGTACTGTCTGCCATCGATAAACCCCCGGCATTTTATGCATTGGCAAGATTCCCCTAAATAGAAACCCTGTCCCAAGCCCTGGGTCCGACCCTGCTGAATACCAGAATAATTCTTACAAAATACAGATTCAAGGGAAAGTGGCCTCGGTCCAAAAACTTTAAGTGGCCTTGTTGTAAGAGAGTTATTTCTGGACCAATAAAGTGTTTCCACGCACGTCTGTGCTTTGTAAGCCAGTTTAAAACCTATACCTGATGCCTTCTCCGTGTGGTTTAGGATCAGACAAGGGGGAAACTCTTCCTCCGAAGTTGACAAATTCTTTTACTACGACCTACCAAATTGGGAGTTTACAAAAACAAATCTTCCGTGATAAACTTCAAATTTTTCCTAAGTGAGTAGGGGAACCCAGGCAAAAGGAACCACTTAACTTCCACCCCTCATATCTTCTGACTTGTTATTACGATTCTACCAGTTGTGCCTCTAACAGTCTAAACAACAGTGTTAGTAATGTTTTGTAATTGATAATGTGTTAAAGCTAATTGAATTTATAATTATTTGTCAAAACCAATTTATAGACTTTTAAGGTGATGGTTCGTTTTGCCCAAGCCCCCGGGCAAGAGGAACTATACCAATGGGCAAAAGGAACCATGAATATAGTCAACATGAATGCACTATGTAATGGGTTTGTAATTGACTGAGCAGGTTGTTCCTGAGTAGTCGTAACCAATAGTGGTGGGTGGTGGCTGAAACCAATTACGTGACCAGCCAGCAGTCTTGTAACAATTCAAGACACTGACTCGGACTCGGACTCGAGTCGAGTCACATATTGACTTGGTCATCAGCCAAAATGACTTGACTTATATATGTCCATCTTGGTCGAACCATACTTTCCACAACTCCGAACAATGCACATTTTTCTTTCCAAACATAATTTTAACACACATTGCATGCACAGTGTTCATCATGGGCAAAGGAAACCATGGTTCCTTTTACCCAGTTCCTTTCGCCCAGAGTGTACTTTTCATTATATACCTCAACAGCCAGCCCACACATGAGTTTGTCAGCTATTATCTATTGTCAAATAATACTTCTAATTATGCACTTTGTAGCATTACATGGGTACATCATATCAATGGAACTTTCACCTAGAAAGAACAGTCACTTTTCATCCTTACATTTTTAATAATGTGGATATTTTTCGTTTTTTTCTTCTTCTTCTTCCTACTGCTCTCTACTATGTCAGTCGCGAACGTTTATAGCGACCAAATAGTTTCCATGAGACAAGTCACATGCTGGATAGATCTTGGAACGCCAGCAACTTAAGACGGCTAATCTATCGGGGTGATTCCTTTTGCCCGGGTGGTTCCTTTTGCTCGAGCTCCCCCTAGCCCTGTTTTTATGTCTACGCCAAGGTGAGGCATTATCATTACTGGCTAGCCTTTATAGTATTATTACTAAGAGGACACACTATCTGATTTCAAGTAACCTGTCTCTTTGTTTTCTTATCTTGGTAAAAAGATGCCAGCAACTCGCATCTTATAGTGTTTTACTTCCAAATATTTTGTGGAAAGGGGCCCCAAAACCCCTCTTACCTTACGTTTATGCAAATAAAGCCGAGAACCTCACACTGTAAGCCTCCTTCTTCCTTGCGTTAAATTTCTCGCCTTACAAACAACAAATATTTAGCTAAGTAGTGTAGGCTAAAATTTACCTTTAAACTGTTATGATAAAAAAAAATTTTAAAAAAATACTTGAAATTATTTTGTAGACTTACTTGAGGAAAGGAATGGCGAAATAGTTTCACCCCAAAACGGGGGAATCTTAAAAGAGAGACTGCGCCGATGTTTTTGGTTACTCTTCACTTAATGCAGACCGCCTCCTACACACCATTCTCTCTAGTTTTACCGAGCCCTAGTCCCCTTCCGCAATTGTCTGTGAGGGAACTGTTCCCTTCCCAGTTGGTTTCTCCACTGCACAGCGAGTGTGTTGTCAAAGATACCTGAAATAAGCCTTTTCTCTTCACTGCATCACCCCAACAACCCATGCCACTGCAGTGAAGGAAGGAGTTGGCTGACAACTCCCAGCAGTGCATGCACCCATATTAACTATATCTCATTATAAATCCTACTACGAATTTTAGTGGGATCATCATTCCAAAGCCCACCGCAGCCCCTCATATCATCCATCCTTCAAATCCACAAGTCCCCTGTATCATCCACTCGCCATGTCGTTAGTCGGATTTAGGCCATCACTAGAAAAAGTCGAGGTTTTTCGTCTGCAGGTTTACTGCGATTCCAATACTACTTGAAGACGGTTGTACACGCTTCATTCCAATACCCACAACTTTTTCAGTTCGTCAGAGCTTCCGTTTTCCCCCTGGTCCCCAAACGGGCAATGCCCCTGGACCCCGCCATGATGCCCTAAGATCGGTCTCTGGACCGCAAAAACTTGGAGAAACGCTTTCACTCTTGTTGCGGCGGCTTTGGCACTGTTCCTTATGTTCTTCACATGTTCCTCACATGTCACCTTGGTACGTGAACATAAGGCACATGTTGGCTCATGTGAAGTAAATAACACCCCTCCCCCCCCGCACTTGATGGCAGTTTAAGTGTCGGACCTGCTACTTCACCAATAAAAGTAGGTATAAAATAAATAAAAGTATATAATAGCTCGTTGGTCTCAGAATCAACCGCACCCTTTGTAAAATATTGCCTAGACGCCCCTCTGATTGTTATTCGTGATCATGTGGTAAAACTGAAAGTGCCTTATCACAGTCCTTTACCAACTTGATATTCCTGTTCTCCTCCAAATCAACAAACCGTTCGTACATGATTTGTGCATCAAAACGGTTCAAATGTAATCTTCTAAGAAACAGCTAGACACTCAGACTTGGAGCCTTAGAGGAAAGGTTTATGCTTATGTAGCCCCTGTATGTTGGGCCTACTGAGGGCGCTTCCATTGAAAGTTTGTTTTGTGACAGTACTGTGCGTGTAGAACACATGTGGTCAAGATGTCTGCTCGCATGTCACACCTCTGAATTACCAAGCTAATTGTTTGTTGATTTAGCTGCCATTGGTTTAGTTTATGGTGACAGCCAGGGTTGTTTGTTAGTTCCGAAGACTGCTGTCTGTTTTGTATTGCTCGATGGCTCTCCAGCGGATGTTCAAGTGAGGTGGTAGCCTGGGTACTACTACGACGGGGATGAAAGGTATTGCCATCCTCTTGTCCAGCTCTGAGGCACTAGTGAAATATAGCCAGGTTTGGTTGACCGACGTACCAAGATCACCCTTGTAGTGGCTAGCGGAACTCTATTCGCGACCAATCGGTGATGTTCACAAGTGCACTGGGGGATTTGTTTTGTAATTGAGGTTCACTTAAGGTAGTTTATTTTTCAACTGGGATGTAGCTTAGGAGGAGCTTACTATTTCTAGACAGTCTAATTTTAACCAAAGTCTGGCCAGACTGTAGTTTCTGTAGTGAGAATTTTAATCTTGGTGGGATACTCAAGCTGGCTAAGGTAGGTTTTGTCATTGATAGGTATTGAGAGTGCGTAAGTTAAGTGCTCCTGGTTGTTTAGTACCTAGGCCTACAGTATTTCTGATTTTGTTGTTATTTACCTGTACAGTAGAGAGAGAGGGAGTTGGAGTACACCTGAGTTTGAATAAACTGTTTTCCCTGTTGGGATGAAATTTACAAGGACGATTCTTGCGACATCTTTTGAATCTTGGAATTGCTCATTACCTATGGTAGAGGACAGTGTTCCGTTGATCGAACCTAGGGTTACAAAAGAAAAAGGCTAGGGTGGACGAAGTCAGTCTAAGCATTGTTTTCGAGGGCGTGGCGGGTCGTTAATCTGCAGTCAAGAGGGTCGGAAGGGCCGGTCCCAGGTACAGAGAAACTTAAGCACCCCTCAGGCGAAAACTGACTGTCCAGTGTGAACGAGGCAGATTCAAAAGTAAGACTTGGAGCTGTATAGTTACGCAGAATCTGGTAGAGGCGTCTAAGACGCTGTTAATAGGGGCTTACTTTTGTTTTCATTTGACCAAGTGTTTTTAGTTTAAGTTCATTCACACTACTGTGCAGTATTAGAGGTTTCGCACGAGACGCACGGCTCGTGTGAGGGATACAGCAGCAGTTTCGCACGTTACGCACCAGTGGTCTCGCACGTTACGCCTCAGAGTTTTCGCACGAGACGCATGACTCTGTGAGGGATACAACAGGGATTTCGCACGTTACACAGGTTTCCCACGAGACGCACGGCTCGTGTGCGGGATACAGCAGCAGTTTCGCACGGGACGCACCAGTGGTTTCGCACGTTACGCAACAGTGATTTCGCACGTTACGCCCCAGTGGTCTCGCACGTTACCCCTTAGAGTTTTCGCACGAGACGCATAGACCTTATGCCAAATAGAAAGAGGGCGCTTCAAAACTGCATTCTGGGAAGGATTATTCCAAGAACAGACG
>WURT03079067.1:0-13132 GCA_009936505.3 Holothuria glaberrima | reverse complement strand
TGTTTCGATTCCAGACACTACAAAACACATATGCGTTGGTGTGTCGTTACTTCATCTGTCTACCTACCTAACTACCTTCCTGGTTAACTACCTAACCAACTAACCAACTAATCCAACTAAACCACCTACCCACCAAAATACCCATCGCATCTCTTTGACGAGGCTACCGGTTGATGTGATGATACATTATCGGTTAAAAAATGTTACTACAATATTGGTCAAATGGTAATACATCATCGGTTAATTTTTTTTATTTACTACATTATCGGTTTTGGGGTAATACATTATCGGTTAAAAAATGCTACAACACTATCGGTCAATTTTTACTACGTTATCGGTTAGTGATACATTATCGGTCAGTTACTACATTATCAGTTGTAACAAATGAAAACACCTAGATTTTTAAACTGACTGCATGTCATCTGCCAGTTATTATTAAATAGAGAGGCTTTCGGACAACACTAATGATGTAGAAACGTAAAACATAAGCCTTTACATGTAAGATTGTGAGACTCCATTTTCTTAAAAATGGCTATGGAAAGAGCTTGCTAAGCAATGCCTCTGGGACAAAAGTGACGGATTCAACATCAGTGGCAAGGAGTTTTTTACAGCTTAGTGCCACAGGTATGTTCAAAGTGCTCTCCTCTACGTTGCCAGGAGGAAAAAATAACTTAACTATGCAGAGACCTAGGACCAAATAAATCAATCATTGGTACTTCAACATATACAGGTGAGTACAATTGTTAGAGGCGTCTAGCTTGAGGATCGAAATGATACTAAAATCAAACGAAATGTGTGACCTGTAATGCCATGTTCTTTTACTTCATCAAGGTCACACAGGGAAATCCCTGAAGGCACCACATCCTTACTCATTAAAGTAGCATTTGTATGATGCTAAAATACTGAGTTACTACCTTTTAATAATAAATTCCATTGGCGATCATTTTGATATCCAAAATTGCAGTTTGTCACGTGATGATAGCTGTTGTTATGTTGCTGTATATGATAAGCAAGTATAAACAGAGTGCACATCTTCCCTTTTACTCCTTACTCCCCTTTTACTCCTTACTCCCCTTTTACTCCTTACTCCCCTTTTACTCCTTACTCCCCTTTTACTCCTTACTCCCCTTTTACTCCTTACTCCTTTTCCTTACGAAGTTCTTTTCTATTCAAAGAAACAAAAAGAAAAAAAGACAGGGGCATTGAAACAGGCATGTTGGACTGCAATTAATCAGTACGTGTATGCCGGGGTAATGGGTAATCTGTTATCTAATGTAAGGTTTGAGTCGTAAGAAATTAAAACAACCTCTTTAAAAGCAGACCCTCTTAAGAAGTCTAAGTAATATGAAAGTGTCCGTATAATTTTGTTAATAAAGCAAGTTGGTGTTCTTTCTGGTTTTTAAGAAAAGAGCACGTGACATGTTTGTCTATGAACGGCTCCTGTGTAATGTTGTCAGTGTTTAAAGTTATCTCTGGCACCTGTTTTACTGCTGGCACAACGGGCGTTCAACAGCTCTTAAACAAGAGATTGGTTGTCTTTCCTACAGTCTTATGTTTGTGTCTTGACGAATTTTCATAACTGCTTTTTGATCATGATATCAAAATCTCCATGCACTGTGACACCACAAATGTTCCAAGAAACGAAATTTCGCATAAGCAAACTGTGTTAACAGTCCGTACTCTGAATAACCTTTGTTTTAAACAACTTTACTATCCCTGCCTAGTTTTGAGAAGAAGTAAATCTGATTTTTATCTTCTTCAAAGACGATTACGTTCTATTCTTGCCGTATTACTTCAAAGCCAGCATATCTCCCTCTCATTACAAATACGCCATTGCGAAACGTTCACATATGCCATTTTAGGTAGGCTTTCAAAGAAACAATCATCAGCCTGACATAAAACTAATACCCCACATCTTTTAACCTACAGGAAGAAATTTCCTCTCCTTTTTTTACCTTTTTGGCATTCAATTTTGAAAACAGGTCTCACAATTGATCTACAAAAAGATCAACCGTAGTATATGAAATTATCAAAACAGGCTTTGAAAATTGCGTCACTTCAAATTGTTACCTGCAGGAGTGTTTGTCCCCAAACACGCAAATTCCGTTCGTTAGCTTTACGATGCTGCTTTCGTAACTTTTTTTTTTTTTTTGCCTGCCTACATGGAGCATCTTCCACAGTTTCATTAAATACCCTGAATCTCACAATCATTAGGAAGGACTTTTCTTCACAAATCTCACCACTATTACGTGATATCCTTGAACAAATGCAAAGATTAAGAATAAACATTACTCAACATAGTTCCACTTTCAAAATCTTTATCAGTGGAACAAGACTTGAAATTACTAGCTCATAGTGGGTGAGTTAGAGGTAAATACTGTGTTTCGATTTCTTTGCAACGTCAAAAGTAACGTATGCATTTACAAGGGAGAGTGAATGTATGTTGCATTTGTGATTGAGATGCTTAGCTTGTAAACAAGATATATTAAGATAGGAAAGCTGGATTCTTGCCATGCTTGGTATGCAGATTTTTTTTCATATTCAGAGAAAGGTCAAATGTCATTGAGTTAATCAGTGGTCAAACTACAAATACTTTGTCAATACGATAAATCAAGTTAGGAAGCAGGGATATCTTTTCCACTTACCATGCGGATACGTTATGGTGAGAAAATAACCCCTATAGTTGATGGTATTGGATAAAGGTTATCTGAGGTGAATGCTGAGGGGGGGGGTCAGAGCTAATTCATGAGACAAGTTTTAAAAACGTGCCTTTTGGTTGCTAAGGATATAGCTCAAAGGCTCAGATTTGCTTAAATTTTGAGAATAATTGTGTTGTCAATTTCTTCTAAGCAGGTAAGTAGGTCAGATTCAGTCTTGGCGGGTAGGTACCTAACCATGAAAATTTGTGCATTCTCTTTTCTTGTCATTAATGTCCATCACTATGTTAGGGTTAATCATTAAATCTTTTGATACGTTGACAACGCAGAGACAAATTTATATATAGTACTTCTTGTTGCAAAGGTGCGATATCAAATGTTAAATTGTAGGTCAAAGGTTAACATTGCCAAATTTTGCAAGAAACAGGTTTCATCATTACCTGTTAAAGGCATTTTCCAGAGACAAAAGTCAGTGTATTCAAAAACTGCAGAAACTTTTTTTTTCTTTTAGGAGGTGAAAACCTCATTTCAATACCTTGTTGCATTTGGAAGATATGAATTTTAAAGAAATGCAATTTTTTTTCTCAAAATGATGTGCATTATGGGAAATCTGTGATGTCATCACGGCACACTAATTTTCTTTATGATATTGATGCCGCTGTAGGGAATATGTAGTAACTTTGGCTGCTATACCCTACATATGGTGTAGCTTTGTGCTAAATCTACATGGAAACATATTGAAACATTCCTACAGTATCAAAATTTGACCATCATGAAAGTAACTGGGAGGAAACCATCGGTCGATGCAAAGCTTAGCAAGAAAAATCTCACCAGTATGTCCCAATCCTTTGTAAGTTGCATCGTGTCTTATTTATTTTAAAATTTTATGCTTTCAAAATTAGAAAAAAACAGTTCAGCCAACTTCTACTAATGAACAATGAATGTAATAAATTAAATTTGTTTAGGTTCCTCAAGAAAAGCTGCAAAAGAATGCGTGAGTGTTATTGGTCGTATTGGCGGACGATGAGTGGGGGTCAGGAATATTAAACTGTTTCGCAATCTCGATTGTACAAGTTATTGTGGAATGCAAGGAAGTAAACACCTGGATACATCGTACGGGGAATAAACGTTATTTCTGACAGGTTATTGGACATTGTTTTTTTTTTTTGGTCAAAAACAAGGACGGGTGTACATGCTGTTCAAGACATGAAACCACAGGTAAGCGCTCTCCGTACACCTACGTTTGGTCTAAAAATGTATGACGTGAAAAACCTTGAAAGTAAATTAAATTTTTGGCACGTTTCGTAGTTACGGCAGTGTCATTGTCCATGCCTAGATTCTCAGGATCCGCGCATGTGCAGTCGAGACTGGAAAAGGCTTTTTTTAAGGTGGGGATAAAGCTATGTCCCCCCCCCCCGCCCCCTTGCATTCGCCAGTGCGCACATCCCTCGATAGCTGTGTTGTTTTCATAATGTGGACACCAACATAATTGCATTGGTAGTCATCGATCGAGAAATCAAACGCCCCTCCAAGGCCGACACCGAAAGGGATAGGGAGAGGAAGAGAGAGAGAGACTAGACGCATTCAGTAAACCAAAAAAAAAAAAAAAACTGCGAAAAAATTAAAACCTTACAAATATCACCTCTTATTTATTTTACTGCTTTATGACCATTGATATGTCATGTAGCGATAGCTTTGATATAAGTGGCGATCGCTGGCGACTAATTCCCCGCACAAAATTACGAACTTCCAAAGGAGTTAGAAAAACAAATTTGTGGCTGTCACCAAAAATTTAACTACGGGTGGCAATGAATGTGGTTCTTCATTAATTTGTTTAATAAAAGCATTAGCAAAGGGCACCATCTTCTATATAACACTTAGCTTGGAAAAATCTCGTAACTGAGATAATTGACGACAATACTCTTGCCAAATTTATGAAAATAAGTCAAAATCAAATTGATTTTTTTTTGGTTCTCTTCCAAGGGACTCAAGAAATTTACGTTAAGGAATGATCTGCAGTTCTTTTAGGTGTTTATGGGCAATACGCACGGTGTATTTTTTTCAGAATTCGATTAGCCCCCTCCGGCTAGGCCAATGGTGGCGAAAGGTAATTTCAGAAGAACTTCCGAAATTACACCACGAAGACCACCGCCATCATGTACTAAGCGACCACTTTATGAAGGTCAAAATTAAATTAACTCAACTATATGCACATTTACTCGATATCTTACTTAAGTACCGATTTCTAGGCCTATACTAAATTAAAAACCCGAGGGATGTGCGATATGAAATAAAACCCTTTGAACTTTCAATTAATCTAGGTCTTTCCTGAAATATTCGTCACCCGCTTCGTAAAGTTCAATTATCGAGCAGTGCTGCAAACAATTTTCATCCTCTAGCCTTTAGGACAGTGGCTTAAACTGGGGGTATGTTCACCTTCGTTGTATGGAGACGTTAAATAACGGTTTCTGGAGCAAAGTTAGTATACAAATAATGAATTTTTATGAGTGCGATAGTATGAATAATTTCATGAGTTGAAAGATTGAATGATCTATTCAACGAGGCGAAATAAGTGGTGTCCGAGTATCTTTTTTCACACATAGCGTTTCTAATGCAACAATATTTTGTGATTAAATTTAACAAGTTAACTTTGTTTTAGATTTAAAACGAAATCATGCTCAGAAACACCATAACTGGTACTTTTAAGTGAATACGATTCAATGATCTTTTACCCAGTGTTGTTTTATAATGATGTTAGGAAAATACTAAAAAAAGAAAATATAATTAAATTTTATTCAAACAGAGGTAGGTTTCATAATTGCCCATTCGAGTAGAAATTCTAGCTTAGTACTGATCTAAATATCCTTCGAAAAAACATAGAGCAAACAAGAACAAATCAAAGCAAACAGTGTTGCAGAGGTTGTGTTCAGTGGCGGACGCAGGGGGGCATGCCCCCCCCAACGGATGCCAAGTTTATTTTTAGTTCCTAAAAATAGGCAAATTAGAAATAGGTATGTTGAAAATGTGTTGAGGTGGCTGGACGAATGGACGAAAAATGTCTTCGTTGTTTTCGGTCTTATATATCTTTGAGATGCTAAAATGTTCTCTAGCTCAGGGCCCTTTCAACTCAATTCGAGTGCTTTTTTAACACAATTTTAACTCTATTTTGTTTTACAAAAATGGTTTCTCGGTGGAGGCATATTTAGGGAGAAAGTCAGTTACGAGGAGGGACCAGGTGGGTCCTCAAGGATCGATGAGTGGGGGTGCTGGACATTTTCCCGACAAAATGGGCTACATTCCGACAAAAAATGCCTCAACGACTGTGTCCATGGGCGGCAATCCGTCTTTGAAAGTGGGGGGAGATATATTGTCAGTGACACTATCTAAGCGGAGCGCCACTATCGGTTGGCGCGGAGCGTAAAAAGAAAATTTTGGTCAAAAAATACCCCCAAGATCACCGGAAATGACCCTTTCCAGGCTTTGCAACGTGACACTATGACAACAAGTATTTTCTAAAAAATAGGCATATTGTAGAAAAGTCTAGAAGAAGGTAAGTGTTCTGTTTTCCGGATCTAGTCAGTGGTATACTGATCTAAGCGGAGCGCCACGATCAGTTGGCTCGGAGCGTAGAAAGTTTGGCCAAAATACCCCCAGATCGCTGGAAATGGCCCTTTACAGCCTTTTGCAACGTGATACTAGGACAACTGCCAGAAGTATTTCCAGAAACAAAAAAATATGCCATACTACTGTAAAAAGTCTAGAAAAAGCTAAAGTGTGCTAATTTCCGGAAATAGTCAGTGGCACTATCAAAGCGGAGCGCCACGATCAGTTGGCACGGAGCGAGAAAATTTTGGCCAAAAATACCCCCAGATAACTAGAAATGGCCCTTTTCAGGCTTTGCAACGAGATACTAGGACAACTGTCAAAAGTATCTCCTAAGGCCTATTGTAAAAAGTCTAGAAAAAGGTAAAGTGTTCTGATTTCCGGATCTGCCTGGTTGATTTCATCGCCGCCCGTGCCTGTGTCAAGAAAGTTTAACTCATAACCAGTGGCGTAGCCGGGGTTTCTCTCACGTGGGAGGGGGAACGCAGTATGTTCTTTGATCGCCGGACTGGGGAGGGGTCTAAAAGGAGGGGGTGTCCGCCTCCCCTTTGAGAAATCTGGAAAAAAATTAGGTGTCCTTACATGTCATCTGGTGCTACATATGCTACCCGAAATAAAATTTGCGTTCAATAATTTATGCATTTTAAGTACTAAAAATATAAAATCGGCATCTGGTTGCATAATAACCACACTTTACGGATCACAATAAATTGTCAAAAAGTCCTTGATACTAGATTTGATAAATGTCTTTAATTATTGATTTGGAAAACGCTTTAAAGATACTTATCTTCCCGGCATAATAAAAACAAGAAACAAACATTAAGTTAATACAACACAATTGGGCAAAAAAATGGATTTGGAGGCTTCAATTTCAAAAAGAAGTACGAAAAATATTCGCGCTTCGCTCTGCGATTATTACAAACTTATACGTTCCTACAAAGCCCTAGTGGTAAAATGAGCTGAGGGCCTACATTCACAATTGTATGTGCAGTACGTATTACATAAATACATATCCATATGTATAATACTGTGCAGGTGTAATATGCTTTGAGAAATGTAAACCCTTCAACCAGTTGCGTACGCAGGAGAGGGGGATTGGGCCATGGCCTCCTCACGGATGTCAATTTTTTTTTTTTTTTTTTTGTTCCGAACAAAACGCAAATTTTAAAACACAAATTTTACTTCAAAAGGTAGCATATGTGGCACCAGATTGCATCTAAGGACACCTACTTTTTTCAAAAATTTTCAAAGGGGAGGGGACACCCCCTCCCATTACACCCCTCCCCCAGGTCGACGACCACTGATGCCATTTTTCTTTTAGTTTCTAAAAATACACAAATTATGTAACACAAATCTTAATGGAAAAAACCCCTGTACTGAAGCAAATTTTATTTTAGTTTCTAAAAATACGTACATTTTGTAACACAAACATTACTTCAAAAGGTAGCATATGTGGCACCAGATTGCATCTAAGGACACCTATTTTTTTCAAAAAATTTCAAAGGCGACCCTTCCCCCAGGCCGGCGATCACACAACATACTGCATGGCCCCCTTGAGAAAAATCCCGCTTACGCCACTGCGTTCAATCTGAGTTGTAGCATAGAAGAAGAAAAATTCGGAAAATTTCAGATGAAAATTCGGAAATTTTTAAGCCTTGCCCCCCATCCCTCGAAAATATCCAAGCTACGCCACTGACCCAAAGTCAACTCATCTTTTAATAAAAAAGCCTTTGAAAATCAGAAGACAGCTCTGTGTGCTCGACCAAGTGTGACTTATAAACAGTAGATAGACTTTTAAATATATCCACCTCGGCAATGTGCGTGTACGGTTTTACCTGCAATCCGATTGCGACTCGACGCACCTGACTTCTGATACTGCCAACTCATCCCCGACGAGCAGTCAGGGTGAGTTACATCACATTCCAATAAGACTTTTGTTGCACAGTTTTGGACATACATTAAGTAAGAGATAGTCATCAATAAAGTTGCCGACAATTCTGTTTAAATTTGCCGACAATTCTGGAGCCCAAATAAAATATTTTTTTCTAACAAAGTCAGGAAACTGCAAAAGAAAGAGGCATTTTTCCCGACAAAGCCAGCAAAACTTTCCAACGGACGACACTCAATTTCTGGGGGTGTAGCAACCCCCACAACCCCGGTTGTTCCGCCCCTGGGAGGGACTCTACCTCCTGCAGACAAATTTTGTCAGCAAATTGTTAGTGTCTCAGTGCTGATCCTGAATGCAAGATCAAAGATTTTAAATCCAAGTTATAGGCAAGCAACCTGACACTTGGCATTGCTTGCCTGAAAAATCATTATTAAAGTAACCCACATGATAAACCTCATCAAAACATGACTACTTCAACCAAATTGGAGTCCAGACATCAAATACCTCTCTTGTAGCAATCCAATACCTTTTAAGTACTGAAGCTTAATTTGTTAAACAAACTTATTTAAACAGTATTTGTCGGGTCCACGATGACTTTCCAAGACATCGTGACTATGTTTTGTAACACTTTTTACAAAGTATAGCAGATTTAAATAATTTTGGTTCTGTTTACCGGTTATACTCCCCTAAGCTCTTCGTGCAACTTATCGTTAAGTGAATTACATTAGAAAATATGGTGCTTGGTGTGTCATTTGTACCTCACCCGAAAACTCTATATGCTGCAGGTGCCATTTTGTTAAAGATGCTATCCACCAAGATGTTTCTACCGGCCAACACCATTGCCCATGGAGCTCTACCTGTTGGCAAGATATTGTTCGCTCCAAGAACGATACCGGAGCCGTAGAAGCGTTGTTATAACGCTATGAAGCTATAAAGTAAAAAAAAAACACTGGTCTTAAAGCTTTATAGCCATTGACAGGTGGAAGTTTAAGCCGAACGTCACTCAAAACTTAACAGGAAAATGGATCTTGTTTCTTCGATCACCGGAATTCTACGCAACTTGTGTTTACGTACTTGCTTGCTCTCTCTTTGAGTGGAAGCGAACCGTTCGGGTTTGTTGGAAATCGAAAGTAACTTGAGGTCATCAGAGTAATACCAAGAAAACCTCGTGAACAGAATAGACAGTGGCCGATACCTCCAAATTGTATCCGGCCTTTCGTGACCAACGAAAATTTAGGGCTAAATTTTCCTACCCTTCCAGAGATAAAGTTATAGAGAACAACATTTATTTTTTAACAAGCATAACTGTTACGGTAAAAATTAGAATTTGTATTACCTAATTATAAACACATATGGTGGATGCTGTGTCTATACCATAATTAAAAATACTATTGACGAGTTCTTCGATGGCGTAGTAGATTATTGCTTGGTTCCTTACAAAGACGGCTGGGTTCGGATGCCATCCAAGACACTTAGTTGTTTTTTTTTCTTGGTTTTGGTCATTTTTCGTGTAATTTTGGTGGGATTCAAATGTCGTTTGAGGTGAGCAGGGTTCAAATTGTGGAATCATAGTAAAACTTCAGTGCACCAAAGTATCCCCCTTCGCAAGAATAACTAGGCCTTAAGGTTTTCTGCTTATACTGAGACCTTTGCCACTTTGTCACACCAGTGTTATAGACTACTTTATATAACACCTTGTTAAATTCCTTTACATCTGATTGGAGGATTGGTCGTCCAATGCCATGGGTCATTCGGTACTAAGCCACGGTCGTGGGTTAGTATATACTAACCCACAACGGTGACGTCAGCCATGGGGGTACGTACAATCAAATTTTGACCAATATCTATGATTTAGAAAGATAGGTGTTATATAAAACAAATAATGAATTTGTTACATTCGTGCGATAGTATGAATAATTTCATTTGTTGAAAAATTGAACGTTCTATTCAACTCGGCTTCGCCTCGTTGAATAGATCATTTAATCTTTCATATAATGAAATTATTCATAGTATCGTTGTCATACTATCGTTGAAAAATTGAACGTTCTATTCAACTCGGCTTCGCCTCGTGGAATAGATCATTCAGTCTTTCAACTCAAGAAATTATTCATACTATCGCACTCATAAACATTCATTTTTTGTATAATATCGTACTTTCCAAAGCACACAATAATCTTACGTATTATCTTAATATTCATGAAACAGGGAAAATCTTACAAAAGCATATTTTTTTGAAGAAATGAATTTCTTGTCTTTCTTTAATTTCTCAGAAAGAAAACAACTGTGTCTGGTGTTAGTTTCTTTTTCGATGGATATAGTCTTGCAAATTTGCATATCCCTAAAAACGAACAAAACTGTAATTTTACCTTGATGAGTTTCTAATAATTAAAAACGATAACTGTTAGACGCACTCAACATTGCTTACAGCAGTCACACTTATTTTCCACGACTAGATAGCAGATTAATTACTGAAAACGAAGCCATCAAAATATAAATACTACAAATGGATCACTTTTAAATAGCCAATTGAATTCATAATCCCTGACCTCCTGAAAACATCTTTATAACGAAGAGAATACTGTACATTAAGAAAGACAACAAATTTCTCAAAGGGTCGGGCTCATTTTTAAATAATAGTTTATTGTATGGTCGGCTGGATGCGTTAATCCTACTGTTTTAACTGGCTTCTTGTTCCTACAAGACGTGTTCAAAAGCAGTGGCGTAGCTAGAAATTCATACCTGGGGGACCAGGGCACATGGGGGGGGGGACCCAAGGTGCAACTGGCACGTTCCATTTGACATACAAATGAACGAGTGACTATTTTAACATTCCGCACCACGGTGATTTTTCCAGGGTGATTAAGGGCATGGGCCAATAGCAAACTCAATTCATTTGAGTTATGTGATATTTTATGTCGACCTTTTCCTTGTTTTTGATACCGGGATATATAAGGTCAGAACCTGAGTTTCCACCTAACCCTTGATTTTGAAGTGCATACTATTTCCTGGAAACCCAAACACCCGAAATCATTCTGGAAATAAAAATGAGGTGAACGATCAATGACATTTCCTGAATTTGTTTTAACCCTATAGACTTCTAACAGGGTTGTTGGAAGAACGGATTTACTGCATGCTCACGGATGCATGCAGTGGCGTACCCAGAATTTCTCTGAAGGGGTAGGTATGCGGTATAATGTGTGATTGCCGGCCTGGGGAGGGGTTAAAGGGGAGGGGTTCCCCTCCCCTTTGAAAAATTGTGAAAAATTAGGTGTCCTTATATGCAATCTGGTGCCACATAGGCTACATTTTGAAGTAAAATTTGTGTTAACATATTTACGTATTTTTAGGAACTAAAAAACAAAAAAAATTGGCAACAGAGAGGGGGCCATGGCCAGTGCATCCCCCACCTGCGTTCGACACTAGATGCATGAACCAATGCCATTTAATGTCGTTTTTAAAAGCTTACAAAACCGAATGAATACACTAGTGTTGCCACAGTTTTATCAGTCTGTTATTTTTTTCTAAATTATAAATAGGTACCCGAGAGCCCTTTGATCGAACTACGTTTGTGCCCTTCCGTTGCAAATGCCGTTTTGATATCACGATTTACCTGTTGCCCCCACAGATTCTGGGATCCCTGACTATAGGAAGTGTGATTCATATTGTTATCGGACATGATTATTTCTAAATGCATAATAATTTAAAAAAAATGTGGAAGATACATTGAAATATCTGAACCATGACGGTCGATGACTGACAGTTTTATGACACAATTGCGTTTAAAGCTTTGTACTGAGAGATCACCTGAACATCAAACAAACGTCGACCCGCCGAAAATGAACTACAAAACCTGTTATAGCCTTAGAGTTTTACTAACCTGTTTAGATCGAGAAGTTTGACAATTTGAAATGCGTGAGAATTTGGAATGGTAGAAATTTAAATGATAGGCCTAATCTGTCAGTGGTATTTAGACATTGAACACAAAACCTTGAAATTTTTGGGGAGACCTGACGGAAATTTTGGGGAGGCCTAGGCCCCCCAGGCCCCAGCCCCCCTACCCAGTGGCTACGCCACTGTTCAAGAGAGCAATAAAGTATCACATCTGTCTTAGCTGTAATCTTAAGCAGACTGAAGTAAAAAGCTGAGAAAACAACTTTCAACCTTTCAACCATTTCCCACCGTCTTTCACAAAACGTTGTGAGCTTATCATATTATTCATAAAATAACATTCTACATAAAAAATGGGATCCAACGATATTTATTTGAAAGAAACTGTATTACTTACAACAAGCAGTCGTTCTTCATGAAACATTCATCTTCAATAACTGCACCTCACCTAGCCTAGGAAAATTCATAAATTATCTTACGTAGTACTAACTGTAAAAAAAATAAATAAAATAGGAACTTTAAAAGTACTGGAAGTTTAAAATTGCCTGGGAAAGCGTGGGATTGGCTGAGATACTACGTAGTGTTGTAAAAATAACGACTTTAACATCTTTAGTTGAATATTTTATTAGAACTACTTTTACATCTATTTACCCCATGCAATAAAGTCAATATGTTTAAACAATATCTTACTCTGAATATCTTATTAGCACCCTAGATTAAAAATAATTAACCATTGTGAAGGAAGTCAATGTTTTTACAATCATTGAATAGAAACTTGTAACAACGCACGGACATTATGTATCCCGGTGAATTAGTTGGAGTGATCTGTTGATAAATGTGTTGCCACAGCCAAGAAGGCCATAAATGCTTCCAACCCTTGCATTGCGATTATTAATGTGAAGATAAGTGATCTCGATTAATCCAGTACGATTTACAAATGTGTTACGTTCTTCCTTAGGTGTACCTCTAGAATGATAATATCTGTCACCCTAAGGAGAAGATCTGCTAGCATCAGATAGTCCATATTATATAACACCTTGTTAATTTCTCTACATCTGATTGGAGGATTGGTGGTCACATGCCATGGGTTATTTCG